>JANQBS010000140.1:0-105925 GCA_033085395.1 Xanthoparmelia taractica
TAACCCTAACCCTAACCCTAACCCTAACCCTAACCCTAACCCTAACCCTAACCCTAACCCTAACCCTAACCCTAACCAGCTTAATTCTTACTCGATTTATAAAATTCGAAAAATATAATCTTATTATTAATCTAAATAATCGACTTTTTTATATAGATCTAGATTATATTAAATATTTATAGATCTAAATTTTATCCTGCGACTATCTCTAAGTCATAAGGTTTTAGTCTAATACTAAGTAGCTTAATTCTAGCCCGATTTAGAAAATTCGAAAATCTCATTATAAATATTAATCTAAATAACTATTTTTTTTTTATAGATCTATATTATAATAAATATATAGCCCGAGGAATAGAATGGGGATTCGTGCCAAGACCTCTTCGAGAGTACCCGCACTCTGGTCTTGGCACGGTTTTTGAATTTATTTCAATAATTTATTTCTCTATATTCGCTTAACAGATCTTAGTCAGCAAAATATCAAAAGTTAGCCCTAAGCGAGCTCTATAAAATACACTATTTAGAATTTTTTTTTGATAGGATTTCGACGTAAAAACATTTGGATTTAGAATTAAGATGTTTTTAAATCGATTTTTAGTAGCCTAAAGATGTTTTTAAGTTAAAAACATTTAACTCTAATAGATAGACTTGACTAGATTATCAATATAAGATATATCAATCTCGATTTGACGTCGAGTACCAGGGTTTAATTAATAGGGTCTACTCGAGAAATATATATTAATTCGAGACGAAATTAGAGCGAATTTACACTCCTTGCAAATCAATAGACCAGTCTCTTAATAAACGATAACGTAATTTATTTAGAGTGAAAGAGAATATTCGATATAGTAAATTAAATTATATCGAGTATAGATATATTAATTATTGAAGAATTATTAAGAAAGAAAGAAGAAGAGAGTTAAGAAAAGATTAATATGTGCGGACGCTAAGCGTTAAACGCGGCTATTTCGTTAGTCGTAGATTTCTTAGGGTTAGGATTAAGAATTCGGAGTTTATAAGATAGATCGGACTTAGCGAGCCTTGTTAAAATTTCAAGTATATATCGCGACTATATCTAAGTCTTAGAATTTCAATCTAATACTAACTAGCTCAATTCTAGACCGAATTAGAAAATTCAAAAATTATAGAGTTAAAAATAAAGTAAATAATCAGCTTTTTTTTATAGATTTAGATTATATTGCATATTTATATATATAAATTCGAATCGCAACTATCTCTACTTCTTATAATTTCAGCCTAATACTAATTAGCTGGAATCTAACCCGATTTGAAAAATTTCAAAATATCATTATTGATATTATTCTAAATAACTAACTTTTTTTTCTAGATCTATATCATATTAATTATATAGCCCGAGGATCACAATAGGAATTCGTGCCAAGACCTCTTCGGGAGTACCCGCTCCTTGGTCTTGGCACGTATTTTAAATTTATTTCAACAATTTATTTCGAAATTACTATACATCCGATCTTAGTTAGCAATAGCGCGATTTGAAGCACTAATCGAGAGCTATAAAATATACTCTTCAACCTTTTTTTTTTAGTGAATTCCGACTCAAAACCAGCTGGATTTAGATTTCAGCTGGTTTTGAGTCGAAATTTTAGTAGCCTATAGCTGGTTTTGACTCAAAACTAGCTAACTCTAATAGATAGAGATTAAATTAGAAGAGAGTTTATCTTAATATAACTTCTCTATAATACTCTCTTATAATATAATATAATACGATATAATATAAAATATTTTATTAAATATACTAGATCTTCTCGACTCGTAAGTCTAATCTTAAATCTATCTATTTTATTTTATTAATAAATTATAGCTATTACTTTACGTGAGATTTATCGCTATTAGAGAGAATTCGATCTAATAATCTATTAGACTATACGAAGCCATATGGGTACCTAGCTAGGGGTGCGCCATGTGGGCTTTATCTGGGTAAATAGGGTGCGCCTTCTATGAAGCGCGGCATCCAAACCCATGAGTTATATTTTTAACTCTATAATACAATTGAAAAGCGCCCTTACAATAGTATCGCGCTTCGGTTCGAGTCTAGTCAGTTCGAGTACTCTAGAATACTCTTAAGCTCTCGACTATACTCGAATTAAGAACTTCGTGAGATAACTAATTATTTTCGAGCGAAGCGTCGATTCGTAAAAGCGAGATTATAGGTTCGATCTCGACTTTAATCAAAACTTTTAAACGAGTTAACCTTGAGTTAGAAGAATTTGATATTATCTAACGAGGATAATCTCGGGGATTTAATTCTTAGAGTTCTAATAGCTCTATCTTTAGAAATCGTTTCGACACTACTAAGATTAGAATTCTAGAATCGCTAGCCCTGCGAGAAGAAGTCTAGAATTATTAACGCTTAGAGTTATCGAGAACGTCGCCTTAGAAGGAGGAATAATTATTAGGCTATACGAAGCCATATGGGTATCTAGCTGGGGGTGCGCCATGTGGGCTTCATATGAGCAAATAGAGTGCGCCTTCTATAAAGCGCGACACCCGAACCCATGAGTTATATTTTTAGCCCTATGGTACAATTGAAAAGCGTCCTTATATAATCTCTAAACTCTTTTTTTCGCGAGTAATAAAAGAGATCGCGATAATATATATAAAGAGAGTACGTTTTTCTAGATCGATTATTAAGGTTATTTATAAATCGATAAAAGCTTTTCTTTATTATATATTCGAAGATATTAATCTTTATACTATTTATATAAAGCGTATAACTTTAATAACTAAAAATATATAATTATAAAGAATAATTATAAATTCTTTTTATAATACGAAGGGAGAAGAGAAGAATTTACTATTATAGAATAAATAATAGATTATTATTATAATTAGCGTGCTAGTAGTTCTTCTAATAATTAAATAAATTAAATATATTAATAGTAATAAAAATAACTCGCCAAGCCCTAGATAATTACGAACATCTTTCGCAACACGATATTAAATGCGATAGCGAGCTTAGCTCAACAACGTGATAATGAAGTGAAATAATAATAATAACGATAGTAAAGTGAAGTAATAACTAGAATAATAACTAGAATACGTTCGCATGATTCTATATATAGTATATTTCTTATATCCCTGCATATAACATGAAATACCCCTATATATACTAGAAATTTCTTAGACTATTTCATGATATTAGCACGTCTCTCAGATTATCCCATAAAAATCAAATAATATAATCTTAATATCATATTATATTATGGTATGGTATCGACACTTCATATCCTAGCTTATCCCAGATCTTTCCGACTCGTACTCACACGCGTGTCTAGATAATATTATATTCACTAATTAATATAATTAGCTTCGAGTCTAAGTACGAGTTAGATAATACGCGTTGAATTATTTTCGTATCCCGATAACTCTTATTATTATCGTATCGCACTAGACTCTCCGCTTACGCTTGGAGCCCGACGCAATACGACCTGAGATCTCTTAGCTCTCCTAACTACTGCAAGCAGTAGTAGAAGGTTCGTAGCCAGCAGGACGTACACCTGGATCTCGTCGCCGGCTAAGAATCAATATATTATTTTACGCTATAACGCTATACTTTAGCGAGTTAATAAAATCGCTAGATTTTTAAAGTAGAGTCTATTATTAGGTTTTATTGCTGTAGATAAGCTTCGTAATTCTTATTCTTTAATTGTAAGCGCTTTCGATAAAGGTGAATCTTAATCACCTTGTCCAAGAAGAAGCGAACCCAGTTCGACTATGGGCCCCAAAAGTAAGCTCATGGCCAGAACTTGACCAAATGTCCATGTGCCTGAGCCTGGGCCGAGATTGTTCCGCTTGATGGTCAGCTCGAGCATGACGATGAAGTAGCTTGAGCCGAAGATGGATCCCATTAGACCGAAGAAAGACCGAAGAGGATCTTCGTCGTCCACGCTGCGCGTGACCTGAGGAATACGCGGGTTAAAAAATATCCGTGTCATGCTTAGCAGACTGACAAGCCCACCCACGAGGGCTATAGCCAGCATCGCTGCAAAAGTCCACCGAACAGCTGGACTTATGATGTGGACATTCGCAAACATAAGTACGTATACGACCTGACTGTTGCACGCATTGTTGGGGCCGAACGATGGAGCCTTGGCCAGTACAAACATAATGTATGCCAGAACGGCGCAGTAGACGAGAAGTTGAAGGGCCGTAACGACCCATATCCGCCGATCTCTACCGGGATATTTCCCCTTCGCCAGGATGGCGATGCCAGCTAGACTCAAAAGGTTGAAGATGCATAGGACATGGAAGAGGTCCAGCGCCCCCGTCGCTGTGTCTACAATAGTTGTGAGGAAGAGTGCTAAGCCAGTCAATGCGATTGCAGACTCAAGAGCTCTCTGAAACTCGTCTGATCGGGTGACGTAGATGAGGATTGGCCCGAGCGTTACTTGAAGGTAGAGGGAGAGGCGGATCTAGTGAGCAGTCAGTCGGCCCGATGATGGTCCACCGTTATGACAGGCAGGAGCCGTCTGCGGTTGGTTGTTGAGGTTCTTACACCAATGCCAATAATATCTGGATCAGGGTCTATTGTGCAATTGAGTTTCGAAGCCATAGCGTTTATCGACATGATGATTAAAAAAGACTTGCTAGATATATGTGTGAGACCTAGTGACCTCGTGCTGGAAAAGAGTAAAAGTGTGAAGAACCGCTGAGACATAGAACGTTCCCTCAGCGAAAGCAGTATGGAAAATATAAAATTTTTACTCGAGCTTGAGGCTGTGTTGAGGCCTGGACCTTCGGAGCCCTGAGATTAGCCTAGTGTGGCTTAGATTTTCAGATCGATTGCAGTGCACTTGAACGTTATCCAATTTAATATCGGCTGTGCATGGAAGGAATTTTCGAAGTTGGCTACCAAGTCCCAGCCTGCAGATAGAGAAGCCTCTTGTACGCCAAGGCTGATTTTAGCATACTGCATAGCTCATGACTTGCAAGGATTAGTACAGGGGCTTAGCCTTGACAAGCCCCCCTACTCAACGCAGCCGGTGTACGAATTCCTAATTCGACAAACAAGAATTGCCTTTGTGTCGACTCACCCAAAAGGAATTCCTTGATTACAAGAAATGCTTTCGTGTCGGCTTCGCCTCACGCAAAACAAGTTTCTTGAGTAACAAGGCCTGACTCTCAACCCCCTATGGCCGATCGCTTGATACCTTAGCCATAAATTTGACCCGATAAGAATCATCAACCCCAGCAATTTCTGCGTGCGATAGTCAAACTTTCAAGAAAGCTTCATGTTTCAGAAGAGGTTTTGATCAATAGAAGAATTACGAAATGCGGTGAACTACCTAAGTTAGCTATAAATAGAACTCATTTCACGTGATAGTTTAAAAGCGTAGCAACCAGAATCATCCCAGGACCTACATTTTTTCGAGACTTCTTTATTATGACGCGAGATACCCTACCAGACTGGTTTAAGCATTGGAGAGACGATTGCGAGAACCAAAGGTTTGATCAACAGACTGGCGAAGGACCGAGTGAGTCGCGGCTGGTCTTTCGAGTCAGTCACATATTGACATCGTACAGAGACCGCTCGCAGTGAGCAAGGTGAGGGGCATCAGTAGCTACACAATAGTTTCCAAAGCTGACTATTCGTGCAGCTATCATACTGCTATGTCTGTTTCCTTTCGATCTGGTCATCAGTTCGGCCGCTGGTGCAGCCGCCGCAGCCACAGGGGCTCACCTTGATCACTATACAGTGACTGGACATATTCTTCGACTCGGTGCGGTTGGCGCATTGATCAAGTCCGCCGTCTGCAACGGGTCCATTTTCATGGTGATGCTTTCATCCAATTGGCTTCGACTCGTTTTCGTCTCACTTTTTATTGCTACGAGCTTTGGACTTGCGCTGGTGGTCACTCTGATGATGAGTCAGAAGGTTCTTGGTTACAGTATGCTAGACACATGCTGACTGCACACTTGTCCAAGACTGACACTCTCTCAGCGGAGAATAGCCTTTTGATAGCAGCGGTCGCAGCAGCGCCACCCCTTGGCCTAGGCACAGCTTTCGCAGCGGCGAATTTCCACAGTTAGTCTCCTGACACATTATAACCTGCGACATCAGTGCGTCGTACTCATCGGTGCCAGGGTATTCCGGAGAGTTACTCGCCATCGGATTCGACGCTTTGACGGGCTATACGTTCGCTCGGGTTGCGCAGAATCATGGTAAGAATGACTTCACTTTTTGATCTTGAGCATAGGGAGCTGATATGACTGCCAGGCTTCCACGTTTGTGGATACGGTACTGCAGCTGCGGCTGGTGCTGTTTTTGGCACATTGACGTTTGTCCTCAAGCTGCCAGTCACGTCCGCTGCCAAGGTAGTGTGCCATAACGCCGGGATACCTTTTTTTCAAGAGCAGAGGGCGGGGGACCCATCGCAGCCGCAAGGGTTCATATATAATGATCTCACGTTTTGAAGCCACAGTCGGCACGGGCAATCTCTTAAAGTCTCTGACTACTGGACTCATGAGAACTTTAAGCTTCCTTTTTCCCTCTCCGGTACCCGGCGCTCCTGGTAATGTATTGCGACAGCATTGAAAATCGAGACTTGTGTAAGTATGAACGTTTGAATATTTGAGGGAGGATGGAGGGTTGATTATTTCTATGGGTGGTTGATTATTTCTGTGGGTGTGAGAAGACTACTTATACCCCTATTTGCCGCCTGCGGAGTAGCCTAACGCAGTGGTCTCAACACCGTGCAGCAGCAATTCCAACAATGAAGCAGTTCGTACACAAAAGGGAAGGGCTCAATGACCTTATGCAGTTGGAAGGCCGAGGCAACCCTTCGCACATTCTTGTCCCATATAGAAGTAACGAGCTCTACGCTCACTGAAGTAAGTTTGTGTGTGTAATGATCAGAGCATCTCCCCAGCCTGATATCTCAGCCTTGACTTTTCTTCCAATCATCCACCACACATTCGGCCGACTCCTCATCATAGCAGAACTCATCATGCAGTGTGACAGCAACTGATTGGGTCCTATCTATACTACGATGAGGGCATGCCTAGGAGCTCCATGAGAGCTTCCGACCGAAAATGGAAGGTCCCTAAAATCATCTAGGCCAATACTTGGCGCCACCATTCCCTCGTGCTGGGTCACAATGCGGGGAGAATCTGACCATGAGTATGCTCGTTCCACCCATCTACAGTCTTTTTCATGACCTTAGCGACAGTAGCTTATCTATACGCGGGGCGTAGTTATCTAGGATTATCTTTCATCGGCCGATAATTACGTAGATCGCGCAGTTAGGCGACGCTCACTCGATTCCTAAGTAGAAATAAGGCCGAAGTTCCTAGGTTTCTATCTTCTTAGTATGTTCAAGACCTATCTTCTCCAACCTCCAAAGCTGAAGACACGTGTGAGCGTATCAACAGATTGGACAAAGGTATACGTACATGTATGTTGTACACAATCGCAGTACATGAAAAAGGTTCTCCGTCAATCTTAAAGCTACAGCTAATCTTACACGCTCTACGAATTCCAATACGCACAACGTTGTTTCAAATCCTCCGAAGCAAGCGCACCCTCCCCACTGCCACGAATAGCAGCCATCCCATCACTTGGCCCCCCTATGATTCGAACCTCATACCCACTAACCCCCTGCTTCTTACTCTTCGTCAACCCCCGCAGCGCCACCAACCAGTGCGACACGTTCTCCGAGCTCGTAGACGCGGCCCAGGAAGCGGACATGGCATTCCGAGGCGTTCCTGTGCCGCCGTGGCGCTTGATACCGCCGCCGCGCTGTCGAATATGAAGGCGAGGTCGCTACTGTGCAGGACACGGCACGATACTATGTGGTTGTTATCCGTTTCGAATTCAGGCAGATGGAAGGTGGTGTTCATGGCCAAAATGTAAGACGCTGACGAGGAGCTAGGATACTTGGCAGCCGCTTGAATGAGAAGGAAAGATGGGCAGAGGAATTGCGTGTCACGGTACATTTGGCTGGCGCGGAAGAACTGCGCGGTGGCAGTGTTGTTGCTGGATTGCTGCGGAGCGTATTGTGAGAGCGGGCATAGCGAAAGAGGGTATTCGCCGTGTTGATGTCGAGAGCGGCGGGGTTGGAGACTAAGTGATCGACGTAGGCGTCCGTCGTGTTAGTCGGTTGAATGTATACTGCCATCGTTCTCGTTCCACCCGTTGATGATGTCGATGCTTTGATGAAACGCGCTGCTCACAGGAGTTTCGATGGTGCGTCCGGGATGAATCGACTCGGTGCGATAGGTTGTCATATCAGTAGCGCCTGTGAGCTTATGCTTAATTCGTACCTATTAACCACCAGCAACATATTATCTAGCGTCAGGCACCTCAAATGATCGAGCCTCACTCCTGAAGCAGCAGAAGTGTTGAAAACCTTCCGGACCACAGCGCGGTGTGGTTCGTGCTTATTTCCCCCGTGGCGCCTGGCAAGGTCATTGACATGCCCGACCGCGTAACCACACGGTGGAAAGGCACCGGTTAGGTGCCGCTGTAGGTAATGAGTATCTGCGTACGCGCCAAAGACGGCGATGTTGTGAGGGTTACCCCAAAGAGCTGGATATTCCTTCTTATCCACTCCATGCCGAGGCGTTGGTCTTCAAGTCCGGCGTTGAGCGAATGGTTTCCGGTAAGTGCTGGGAACGAGGAAAAGCCGAAGACTTCGAGGCGGTAGCTTTGGGGTATCATAGTTATACAGTATTGGAAAGCATGACGGAAACAGCAAGGAAAGGGGACAACGTACTTGACACAGCGTATCTGATTGGCGAACCGTTTGCCTCCAGCAGGCCTGTGGGATTATAATGTGGATCACATATCTGCCCAACGGCAAAACCACCACCGTAAAGCCTGATCATCACCGGCAATCTATACCCTGCTGCCGTGTTCGCTAATGGATCGACTCTTAGGGTTAGATAGTTTTCCGACATACAAGCCGGGTTAGACGCAAAGAAACCATCGGGCGTGGCTTGCGGACACGCTGCTCCTCCTACGGAAGCATTGGCGATTGTGTTGTGGGAATAAGTTTATTTTTTTGGCTGACGAAACGGTTGTGCCCGCCGGTGTCTTCGCCCAAGCGGATGTTGAGGAAATTTTCCTGGCCGGAGGAGAGGTTTTCTTGGAATTTACGCCGGTGGTTGGGTTACTGACTGTCGGTGGTAAAGATTCTGATGTTGATGAAGGGTATGGTTGGGTGGGGAGGGCCGTGGCTACGAAGGGGATGAGGCAAAAGAGGGAGGTAGAGAGATGCACGGTGAAGGGACTGGATTAAGGGTACAGCAACAGCGTCAATCATCTGTAGTAGAAATTGCAGATAATCAACAGAAAGATATGCAAAAGGGAACGTGTCAAGTAGATTCCACAGTGTTTTGAAGTAGTCGAAGAGATATACAGAAACTCAATCCATAGATCATAGTAATTCTCCGGGCTTCGTTCAATATTCACAATCACTGAAACTTCACTGTAATCTAGGGCTAATTGTGGATTTACGGCCCCAGATATCTCAGCTACTCGTACACTGAAATACGCGTTTTCAGTACTATAAAAAAATGAGTGCAATATAGGAAAGGTACGGCAAAACAAAGGGTGCTGTGCATGTTCATAAAACCCATGATTTAGCATCTTCTTAGAACGCTCACCAAAGGATAGCAGTGCTAGTACATGATATCTTTGGGGCCGTGAAGGATTTTTGGCTCCGGTCCCTCTTCAGTTTCAGAGAGTGGCCCACTGCTGTTTTGAGTATCACAAATAATGTTTGATGAGCTTTTACCACCTCGCGTAAAAAATCAGCGCTTGAAATCTATAGTGACATCTATTACTTAGGTTGATTCGCCTCAACATCGATACGCAACGGGCTCCAGATTACCATCCAATACTGGCTTGATTAGAAAAATAAACATATTCACCACCCGCGCTAGGAATAACCCCAAACGCTTAAATACCCAATCACATCAGTAACCAGTACACATCGTACACGAAAGCTCGCGGCTGCGCTCGATTTTACATTAGGCAGGGGGAATCAACTCCGTCGGAATTGGCAAAAGCTCCGGCATGCTCTGCAATGGACCCTCCATGAAATTGTCAATCGAAATAGGCTTGCACCGCTCGTCGAGTGTATCCGTGAGATTGAAGAACCTATGGGAGAAAAGATTGTTTCGCTCTTCAAACTGTTGGTAGATCTCGAGCCAGAGCTCGATGCTGAGGGCCGTCGTGATTTTCGCCCCAGTCTCTACGGCGCCATCCTCCTGACTACAAAAGCCGCCCTCCTCTACCCGAGTTGAAACAATTAGTCCGAAATCACCGTTGGAGAAGGAGCGAGGAATCTACTTACTGTACCCAGCATTGATGGTGGAAGCAAGTTGCGGTAGTTTTAGGTTCAATTCGATGTCCGATTTGTCGATCCCTTCTATCTCAAGACCAAATGCAACGTCCGCCTGGGTGAAAGCCGCAAACTTGACAGTCGAGGAAAGAGCAGTGACATCATAGATAGGCAGAAAAGCCGTGTTCTCGAAGCCCTTGTGCGAACTGATCTTCTGTTCTTTGATATCTACCGTGATAACCGCATCATCCGGCAGACTCGATGTGGCGCCGAAGAAAACCGTCGCCGATCCCAATAGTTTTGTACTGAATCCGATTTGGTATGCGAGCGTGACGCCAAGCTTGCACAGATGTGGGATCTCGAATCCAAGGTCAGGGACTGGCATCGAGAAAAGTTCTTTCTTGCCTGAGAGCTCTTCTAGCTTCTCAGTATTGCTGACTACCGCTTGGAGTTCCAACGTTGCGTTGAAGTTTTTGGGACTGGCTGACAATGTTGCCTCTTCCAATTCCCAGTGATGAGTCTTCATCGCTCCTAGTCAGCGATTCCCTTCGAGTCTATGGATTAATTATACCTTGATGTGACCTATCACATGAAAGCTGCCATCCACGAAACAGTTGATACAATCCAAAATTAGACGTCTGTACTGTATCTTAGTCGCACAGAACGTAGCAGGATCTATCAGACTTACACGTCATCGTGCCAAATAGTATCAACCTCATCCCGATGTCCTAAGCTCGAGTCAAAATCTGCGGTCTTGGTTTCATCGAAGTTGCCTGTAAGCCAATTTCGTCGCTGTAGGCCATGGGGATGAGTCACGACATGCTGAAAATCGAGGTCGTAGGAGCCCCCAACGTCAGACCATGGAGCGGGTTCTGCAGCCAAGTATGTGGTGAGAGACACGGTGTCTTCTTTGATTGATGTTATTCTGCAGTGAAGTTTAAGACTCAGTTCTTTGTTGATTCAGAGCTCCACACGCACATATACGCTTGTCTCTCTTCATCTGGTCCGCACCCTTGATGGTTGGCAATGAGCAGGAACTTGTCGTCGGCATTGTCGTTGATGTAACCCCAGGCTTTCAGAGAATACTGATAGGCTTGATTGGACTTGAAGGTTAATGACATTGTTCCATCATCCCCTTGGCAGTCAATGGTCGAAGTGAGATGGTCAAAATGCTCCAGTAGCACCATCAACATGCCATTTGGAGCGTAGAGCGTCATGTTTGCCATATTGAAGCTTCCATTCTCTGAGCCTATCAGCCTGCTCTACCTCTTTGTGCTTCTATTGGGTTTAGTAGCACGCATACCAGGAAAGTTCCCGTATCTCAGCTGCCCCTGGGTCTGTAGATCAAGCTTGGAGTATAGATTCGTATCGCGAGGCCCGACATTAAAGGTCTTGTCAGTTTCTGCAGCATGAAGAGGTCGTAGAATGACCCGCTTAGCTGTAGAAGAAGTGAAGCAGGATCTGATGAAGAGGAAAATACAGAAAATGCCGGCAGCACATTGAGAAGAGTTGATGCGCATTGCCGATGTGATTGTGCTGTTTGATGGCAGCTCTTTAACATGAGTACACCTCTGGAATCTCTTCTTATATTTGCATTCTCATTTGCTTTGTACTGTCGTGCCAATGCATTAAGTGCGCTCCACAACCTTGACCGTAATGGGTCATACTGATACACCTCCACGAATGAGGACTGTGTAGATGAGCACGTTGGCCAGTCAAGGTAGCAGGGTTTGTCATTGGTTCCTCTGCAGGATTATCGCAGGCATGGTCTTGGTAAACCTATAAGCGCCATAGGGGTTTCCGGAGCGAAATTGAGCAGATTTATTTGAGCCACCGCTCATGAATTCGTGAGCCTCGGCAAGAAAGCTTAATGAACCCACCGATTCCCTTGGTATCGACAATCCCGGCCATAGTGAGTGGCATATCAGCAGAGTACTTGCGAAAATCGGTGTTGAGGTTGAAAAAAGCCAATAAGCGTAGCAGTTGACAAAGGTGCAGCTGCAAGAAAACTGACGTAGACCTGGCAACTGAGCCACTGTAAGACGGCGCCCGGCATATCGTTCTCAAAGTGTGGAAAATTCGTTTGAGCTTAAATTCGAGCGGGCTCAAGGAAATATTGTCGGGATGATGTTTCAAAAGTCAGTCTTTCCATTATCAAGCTCTCAAACGACGCCTCTCGAGAGGAGCTAGGGTCTACTGATGCGCAGGTTACCTTGCCCAATGCAAAGCGACTCCGGTTAATCTCTCTCCAGCAGATAATCCTAGGACTAGTCCTCTTCGAATTGGAACTCTGCTGCCCAATGATTTTCGCTTAAACTTGGCGTTTTACAGCCTCACTCGCTGCAGGTCTTCGTTCCATACTATCGATCGCGGCCTTTACTTCATGCATGACAGCCTTCGTGCAGCACGATTTACTTTGTTCTGGGCATGCAGTCGCCCAATGAGAAAATGACTCTTGACGCGTTGCTCACGTAAGCACCGTGAGCGAGATTTCCTCTCGCCATTCTCAGAAACAAAAGAGCTATTGCGAGATTGAGAGTCCTGCCCTGCGTGTTGCTTCAGACATTTCTCGTGCTGTGGGATGCCGAATCTTCCGTTAGGAGTATCTATCCCCAAAGGCTTCGTCACCGCTCCAGCGGTTATAACTTTCTATCGGTGAAAGCGCAAGATGTGATTGTTTTGAAGCCGCTCGACAGCAAGTAAGAGGGTAATCCACGGTGCCATAAGGCTCCAGGTCAGTCTTGTGTTTGTGTCGTCGGGTCGTCACATCCAGGGTGGAAGGGGCCTCGAAGTTGCCTTTTATTCCTCGAGGGCTCGAGTAATATGTAATGCTGGCATCGTCTTCTGACATCATTGAAGTCGGCGGGTAAGGTGTCTACATGACACCTGATACCTCTTTACGTTAGTCTAAAGTTTTAGCCGACCCAACCATGCGCATCGGGACCGTGGAGGATGTTAGATCCTGTAACGTAAGTAGAATGAGAGTGTAAACCGGTCTTTGATCGTCCTGCTCACCACTGGATGCACGAGCAGGGGCTGGTGTTCGAGTGGTTGAAGTTGGTGCCCGCCAATACTCAACCTTTCCGGGACGCAGACGCCTCCATCGGGTCCGCATTGAGTCCGCCAGAGACCGCACCCTGAACGACATAAGTGCCCTACAAGCGGTAAGAGAGCTTTGACAGGCGACCTCGCGATGACGATGGAAGAAGTGCGTCTGGCCATACGCTAAACCCTCATCAAAGGCATTGCCACTGGGGTCGGTCCAGAAATGAGTGACGGAGAAGGCACTGGCAGCTTACGATGTTGATTCGTTAACTACGATTGAGACGGTCTTGGTTCATCGGTGAGCTTGAAAGTATCTCTGCTGCAGCTGATGAGTAACCTTTACGTTGGGAGAAGCACAGTCGAGTTGAAAGAAGCCTCAGTGTCCTGTTATGCAATAGTCTCATGTAGTATGGGTAGAGCATGCGACATTTAGTCCTAGTCATGTTTTGTAGCAAGAGAGGACGATCAACTGGTACAGATGCACAATGCAGATTCTGCGGTACATGTTCGGTGTAGTTTGGTCGAGGAATCTTGCTTTGATATTACGCACGGGCTATGTCTTAGGGCTAGGGCTAAGAGGTATTTTTTGCCAAGGCGTATAACGCTAGGACTTGACTAGCGCGAGTGCTGTTTTGCTAAACCTCACTTGAATAGAATCATCTCAACACCACCAGCTTCCTCTCTTCCTCACACATTCCATCCACTATACCGACTTCTATCAAATCCCATCTCTACACTTATCCCCCCATCCACTCATCCCAAGTCATCACGGCAACATCGCTACCACCGTCGATATTGCAGTGGATGGTCACAGAGTGTGGAGGTGAGTCGCGTCCTTTTTTATCGCACTCAATCTAACTCTAAGGTACCTTTCAGATCAGAGTCCGTCCAAACTGTCACCTTATTCATGCCGCACAACGCATCACGTCAAGTTTTAGCTTCATAGTGCTCTGTAAGAGTCAAGACATCGAGGCTATTCAGGTTTGCAAGCTATCTTCTTGGTCACGATGCCTGTGCTAATTCGGCCTCCTGGTCCACCTTCGCGTTGCTACCTTCACTATCCGCGACCTTTCTTGCTCATGGCGGTTGGTGCTACCCCCCTACCTTGTACCTCGCCAACGACACGACAACGAGACTGACGCGTCCACGGTCTACCTCCACCCAGCTCTACCTTCTTCACTAGCACTAAGGCAACTCGCTCGAATTTCTGCGACTGCCCTAATTTAGCGGCTTCGTCTAGCTCACCGTCGGTATGTAACGTTTCTCCAAGCATATTATCTACGAAACTCATCTATCTCTAGCCGTCGTCTATGCTCATCGGTGTGACATCTACCGCCTCGTAGCTTCGCCAATACCACAGAGAACGTCTACTGTATGTGCCTAAACCATCTCACTATCCTCCGGGGCCGTCTCACAAGTCATGCAGGAGAGGCAAGGTCACACAGCATTTTAGCTTAACGCGCCCTTCTATTCTAGCTTTATGCGATACCAAGCTTTATGTCTCGCGCCATGGTACGTTCTCAGCTCTTCTTACGTGCTTCTACTTTTGCAAACGTATTGTCTGCAGATTTCACCTCTACTGTCTCTCTTTCCTCATGGACCTGGGATGTCCCTAATCTCATCCGGGACGCTGAGGAAGCAGACGGTGCAGCGTAAGCCTTTAACGCCGCCAATCCGTCTGCCTTCCATAACACTGAGAGGGTCGAGCGAGCGGCATAAGTCCACAAGTGCTGCTCTGTTGGTCTAGCTTGGGGCCTACGCGAGCGTTGGGGATGTGACGGGGCGGCGTAAGTCCACAAGTGCCGCTAACCTGTCGCAATCCCAACGTCCCCAGGAAGCCTTGACGGGGAGGCATAAGACTTCAATGCCGCCGACCTGTTGGGCTCTCTTGGGGCAAAGCTTGATGCCGAGGGGCTTGACGGGACGGCGTAAATCCGCGAGCGTTGCCAACCTGTTGGAACCTTGGTGTCCCCAGGGCGTACCGACGGAACGGCATAAGCCTTCAATGCCGCCAACCTGTTGGTTATTTTCTGGGCTTTCTTTGCCACTGGGATCGGCGACGGTGAAGCAGAAGTCAGTAGAGGCCGCTGATTTGTTGCAGTCTCGGTGGACCTCGGGCCCACTGACGGTGCGGCGGAAGTCCCGTAGGGCTGCTCAGCTGTTGGTGGGTGCTGGGGCTTTTCTTCTTTTTTGGGCACGGTGCGAGCGACGTAAGATCCCGTACGGGCCGTCAATCACACTGCGCTTGGTCCGGGTGGCCAAGTGAATAGAATGCCCCATCGTGGTGCTGTGCTTTATGCCGGCAGACGGAGGGGCATACCACTAGCTTTTTTACCTGAATAGAGAACTCAAACAATCACAGTAAATCATCGCTGTCCATCGGCTCTCTTATTTTGGCCTCACGACAACGCTGCCAAGTCAAGTCAACGCTATCTTCAATCATGTCACATAGTCCGAGTAGCAATCATTTCGGGAGCCCGGCTTGTCCCAATCTTACAGTTGGTTACGAAAACAAAAAGTGCAGAAGCATAAGAGATGGGACATTTTCGCGTCCAAGAGCTTGAGCATCGATTTTGTCACGCATAGGAATTTGAAAACGAGTAGCAGCCCAATGAGCTGATCTGAAAACCAATGATCATACAGTCAAATCACGCTTCCCCTTGTCAGGAACAAACACGAAGCCTCATTACACACATTCTTTGCCAATTACCCCCATGAAGCTGAAATTTAGTAGTAGGATTGACTCAGAAGAAGAATAGCGTCGTGCCGGAATGTCAAAAGAGGCTTCTCTACCTGCAGTTGCTTATGTTGATGTAATCGTATGCGTTGATGAAAGGAGTACGGCGGGGTATGAAAGTGTTGGGGTGACCTTGAATTATAGAGATAGGACTATGGGTAGACACGATATACCTATCAAAAGTGTTAACTAGCAATGCGTCTACGCCCGTAACCGAACGAAGAAAGCACCCGGATCCACGAGCACAGCCTTCTTGTTGGAAATCAGCATCTCAGCCCTATTATGCTTGGCATGTACTAGAAGTAGCACTCCACTCCTTAGTTGATTCAATCAAGCCGTCATCAAATTCCAACACTTCTCCTGCAGTTCGAGGGGCAATCGCTGGGTATCGTACCAAAATGCAGAACCTCAGGATTAAAGTCACCATATCTGCGTCTTTGGTTCAACAAGCAAAGGCTCGTGGGTTTAATACATTCTTCTGAGTGCTATACTAGAGCATTCTTGATTGTATGCGGAGCGCCACTGATGCTTGACTCGGGTCAAGAAATAGCCTGTCTGGTCAAATACAACAGACGTCTCTTACCTAAGTCGCATACCACGCCTTGATATCATTGTCGGGGTAAGTGCAGGAACAACACCATAAGCGCCTCTTGCGCGTGGGGGGTAGTACCCGCACGAGATCCATCTCAAGCAAAAAAGACTCAATTACATCGATCTGTACTACTCCACCTCAACTGAATACTACAATCTACGCATTCTATGCTCACACAGTTGTCTTCGTCAACAAATCTCACATGGATAATGTTTGCAGTACTATCAATCCTTCTAACCACCCTACCACTTTCCCTCTCCGTACCCATGTGCCAGAACCCACCACCGCCCCCTTCCATCATCCCTAACCTCACTGATTGCCAACACCTAGTCTCCACCATCCTCGCCATATCCAAGCTCCAGCATGATAAACCTATCCTCTGGAGCCAGTACCCATCTTCCTTTGTTCGGAGCCGCAAGCTACCGTACTCCTTCACGGAAAACCACGCGCTGAATGATTGCGAATTCATTGTCGATGCACTCTATGAAGGGGCGCAGGACGCGTTTCCCACAAAGCTCATTGGTGAAATGGCAGGGGCGATAATAGAGGACTGTATGGAGCGCGGGATTGAAGGGGCTGAGACTCTGGGGGCTGTGGCAGTCGGGCGGAGACAGGTGATTGCTCTTATTCTGGTGAAGAAAGCGTGGACGAGAGAGGGCGTGAGCGAAGGGTTTGTCCAGCTTAATCTCACGAATGCGAGGTTGTCGAGACCGGGGAGTCGCTTGGGGCGTATTCCGTCTTTGGTTGAAGACGGTTGATTGCGATGTATGTCCGCATTTTTGCCGGTATCGGTAGGTCAATCCTCTAGATGCCATCTTTCTATGCGTCAGCGAGACTTACCCGGGAATTCCAACCGACACGAGTAGCTCTTCATGGACAAATGCATTCCACATTGCAAGGTCATCCACGTGATCTCCTCGTGAGAAAATCGCTGTCATCTGCGCTCTTCAGAAAGGCTCGAATTACAATTATCAGTTCCTTTTTATGAGAGAATGCAGTCCGGGCCGCCGACTTGTTACAGAGAACCTGTGTGTGTCTTCCGGAATCGCCTAGGATTCTACTGAAGACTGAAACCCTGCAAGTCCGGCAGGACATCCCCGTTTAGTAATTTTAATATCGAAGTCGTGGGCTGCCTTAGACAAGTAGCCTAGTCAAAGCGATAGTTGCGATCTGAAAATCCTTCGGGTCACTCGGGTGTCTAACGTTCCTACAGTCACTAAGGAGAGACACCCTCGGGTTCGACTTTGGATTTGACCCGAACCTTCAAGGACTGTGTTCCGCGACCGATACTTTGGTAACTGGCTAACTGATTATGTAAACTTGTGTCCTAGATAACGTCACAAACAGTTCATTTCTTACATTATGAAAATTCGACAAAGATATACTGCGTGTCAGTCTTTGTGCTTCCTTTTCTTGGCCTGTCAACGCTCTTGAGCCGTTATTTGTTCCGCCTCCAGAATATCCGGCATATTCGCCGGCGAGCTCTTTACCGTGTTATCGCATTATTCTCGTTGATAACTTTATAGTCTCCTCGTCCCTTTTCTGAGGGTTTGAGATTCTAAACAGCTCGTTTTTGATATAGGACCACGATACCCGGCACTGTCACGCTCGATGTCAGTAGCTCCGAAAACCTGGGCATATTGAATTGAGACTTCAAACTCCAGTACCATTCTCTTTATTTTCTCGACTAACAGTTCGCACAGGTCCGCGACTTTATTAGAGCGTTAGGCGTATTTGCACCAAATGGTTCAAAACCCGTGACAGAGGTCCGTACAGGGGACGTTGTTGTCCTCGGTCGACAGGCTTGCGAAGTTGTTGAATTGTCGAAACCTTTCTCAACTACAACCCCCCTGGACTTCGATAGGTCCACAAACCCGAAAGAGGCAGTAATGATAATAGGGAAGAGCATTTTGTGGCCCAGTATAGACTACGAGTCTGCTTTTCTTCATCATGATGACAATAGAATTGGCACTTTCTCGGGGGAACCAGACATTCATGAAGGCATTGTAGTAAGTATATTTCGTCACGAAGAGCCGAAGAAACCTGCTTTATCTTTTCTCAGGTTGACATCAAAGGCAACAATATGACAATAAAGGACGAACACGGCCAAACACGATCGTTGGAGATCCCGGACAATCAGGTAGGGAGAAGTATACGCCTATTGTATGGCGTGGACGAGGAAGTCGGTCTGTGCATTCCCCTACTGATAATAAAGAGGATGAGAGACTAATAAAGTCTTTAGTCGTGAGGGTTTCATCATTTTTGGGTGCTGTCTGGCCCAGCAGCATAAAACATGAAATTCCCAGGTCTGCCAGTGGTGGCGGGTCAGGAGACCCTGTTAAGATTGGCAATAACCCCGATGTTAAGCCCAAAAGCCCCACGGAAGGCTCGAGGGAACTGTGATGTGCGGTCTGAACCTTCTGTCCAAAGCCTAGATCGGTGGACGGGACGAAGTCATTCCTCTAGTCTGAGGAAACAATGGCCCCAGTGTAATCAGTAGGCATTGGATTGTTTGCAGCTTTTCGCCTCTCAGAGTTGATGTTAGAGACCCTGGTTCGGTAAATTCTGCACTTGTTCATCCAGGAGTTATTTTACCTCCAGACGGGCTACTCCAACTCTAGTGAGACTTTCGATATTGGATGACTACTCACAAGCCGCCGCTGTAACACCTCCCTCAAGAAATCTGATAGCACAACCAGCTGCAAAAACGACCCGATGTGTTGGCCAAGTTTGCTGTCGCTGCTTGACTGATCTTTTGATCTCAGTGCCTTATTTTTGTCAGTCATCCTTGGCTTGTGACGTTGTAAATATATGCAACCCGAGGTTAACGTGTCAAGCAGGCTCAACACCAAGTAAACATATCCATCGAACATGCATTCCTAATGGTACCGCTTACTTTCATAAGCAAACAAATCTACCTCAACCTCCAACCACCAAACTCATAGTATCTCCTTTGCTCTCATCAATATCTACAGCTCCCAGCCTTCACCTGATTAGCTTGATATTGTATTTACCTTGAGATGGAGCGCCTCAATGAGTCAGATTGACTTTTTAGGCCACTCAGGAAAACCTAGGCTGGGTAAGGTCCAAGCATTGCACTCAGTACGGCTCCATTCACTCAACTAGCCTTTACGGCTATAGTCACCTAACAGCGCCAGAAATTCTGAAACCGTATTAGTATGAAGTCTCCGATACTGCGACTAGAAAGGTTCTCCACAAAAGGGTCCTAACAGCGTTAACATTACTCCAATAAGGCGGCTTATGACCCCGCCCATTAATCCTTGTAACATAAGAGCTCCTACCCAGTATTTTCCAAAGGTGTCCAATTACTAGCCTTAACAGTGTCTCCATCAGCATTTATCACCGACCTATTCTCACTACCAAACATAACCCAAGTCTGTGAGGCTGAAAGGCACGTCTTGAAGCATTGGCCCCATTTACTCCTGGTCAACGAACACTTGAATACCATACCACCAGATCCTCGGTATATGACCGTTGCAATATTATACGCTCTACATAGACAATTTCGTCTAGACTCCAGTGTTCGTGCCGACTTCGCTCAAACGCACCTCGGACATACCGATGAGCTGTTGCCCCAGCTTCCCAAGCTCTTTATAGCCTCATCCAGCAACGGCCATCGTTGACGCCCTTGGAAATTCCACACCTCTTTATATAAATGCTGGAATATAAAATGTAGACAATGATCAGAATTTTTCGGATACATAATTTCTTGGACGGATCTTGCAGGCTTTCGGTCATCTCTGCCTTCTGTTCCGGACCCCACAGTCGTTGCTGCAAATCACCCGAATCATATTCGCTCCTTATATGCAAGTTCAAAGATGGAGACTGACATTCGACGGCCTACTCGAACGTGAGTGCAGTACAGTAACAGAATGTCCAGCGCTGTTGAAAGAGAATCAGCAAAGCGAGAGTGCAATTAGTAACACCAGTCGCGCCATACATAGACGTCGCCACTTTCATCAATAGCAACTAGAGCAACGGCCTTTGATACCTACTTCCCATTCTACTTCAAACTCAGTCCGTCCCAGCCTTAGCCTACTGACACGGATCACGTCAAGCGATAAGTGCAACAGTCAATAAACGGGTTTATAAGCACATATATTGGCATCGCGTCAGAAGAAGGTCCTCCAACCAAAATTACAGCTTGGGCATCATTTAACAGGCGCTTCCGGCTCCAACATCTTTACTGGCGAAACGTCACTGGACCCGGTTTTATGACACGATAAAGATGCAGGATATTGATACAGCTAGCCCATTCAGCGATACAACAGAAGATATCACCATGTGTATTGGGCTAGCGCGGGGCAACAGTGTTTTCGTCGACGGAGGCACGTTATCATGATGAGAGATAGGCTCGACCAAGTCACATCTCACAAGAAATCCATTGAATGCTCGCATCACATCTTCCCTGAGAACACGAGCAAGTCAGCACGAGCTCTGTTGCGGCAAATCTCAATTCCTTGCTACAGCGTTGAGCATTCCACATGCTCGAATCTCTATCACAAAACCACGGCTGGCAGCCAACAAATCTCACGTACCGAACGCTTGATCCAATTCACCGAAGACCCATTCCCACGCACCGACAGCCCAATCTTCCAGCGCTCGCAGAACGGGGGCGAGGAAAACTGCCTTAAACCCAAAGAAGACCCAACCGAGGCGCCAAATGGTGATTCTGAGGAACGTACGCTCCAGTCCATCCCGTTCCATCCATCGGTTGATGAAGAACATTGTCACACAAAGGACCACCCACCATGCAAGGACCAACCGCGCCGGAATATTTCTAACCATGCGGATAACATCCATAGCTGCAATGGTCTTGGGTTTGAATGAAGATGATTTGATGCTTGAATGAGCTGGAGAATATCTTTAGCATTGGAAACAGAGCATGGCTTGATGCTGGAGCTTTACTGGTGTTCTGGGTATGCTGTTTCTTGAGCTCAGCGTAATGTGACAATCCAATGCAGGTGTGGTAGTCGGAGAAGAGCAAGTTGGTAGTGTGAGTATCTTGATAGCAGGCTTTTGAGGCGCGAGTGGTTTGTGTAGTGTTAAGGAAGCGTGCTTGCAAGGACTTCTGGGTGCAATCAAATGTATTTGTGCCTCAGATCGAAAAAAACGGGTTCACGTATCTTGCACATGATCGCCTAGACGATACCATCAACAATGTATGACTTAGACGATGCTGCCAAACAAAGCATCGCCGCGGCAATGCTTTCAGCGAATAATCCCCCAAACAACATTGTTGATAAACGATTTCCCATTAGCTTCTTTGTAGAATTGAACAAAGATCACTTTTCTTGACACTGCTGGTGCTCTGAATATATATATGTATGTATACTTCAAAATAAGGGATCGCGCTCAATGACGCTGCCAGAAAGCTGAAGCTCGCATGAAGCTTGTGTAAGTGGCTTTGTAGGTTGTATAACGCTTCGGATACGTTTTGGTGAGAATCCTCACCTTGGCGTCCGGATCTTTCATTCACACACGTCCCTATCCGGATCTTTTATTCACAGGCGTTCCTGCCCAGCCCGCTTAACCCTTCTGCCCAGCAATGTCCCCCACCCTGTCCTCATCCCCATCCACCACAAACGCCCCACCCCCCAACTCTCTCCTCCACCTCCCCGGCCCATCCCAAAATTTGAACTTCGTCGCAAACTGCCTCTCCCCCACCACCAAAAAGAGCCTCAACCCTTCAACAACGTGACTCAACTGCCCCCACGTGAAGAACCTCCCCGAATCCCGCACGCTGTAGACCTCAAAATGGAAGCCCTCGTACAGCGTCCAGCCGAACCTCTGCTCGTCGATCACGATATTGAGGCCAGGATAAGCGTCCTCGCCGTCCCTGTTGATACCTTCGACGACTTCGAACTCCATTACCGCTATGAGGCCGGCCAGGTTCATAGGGTCAAGGCGATGGCGCACGAGGCCGAAGCCTAGGCGGAGGAATATTTGGGTGTTGGGGACGGAGAAGCTGTAGGGATATATTATTGCTAAGGTTTGAATATCGGAGACGTTTGAAACAGGTAATGCGCTGTAGATGGGTGTTTCGTTGAGCAGTAACGGAACCAGGCTCTTGGGTGGAGGTGTTGTAGCCACCAGGGACCCGTCCACGGAGCAGCGCGCCGGCGAGGTGAGAAGCAGAACTAAGGGAAGGGCGAAAAGCATCATGGCTGGCTTGACGTGTGGAGGATGCGATACTCAAAATCGTTGGGCGTTTCTATACTACCGCGAAACATGAAGGACAATATGCGCAAAGCTAGAATAGGTCGTTACTAATCAATACAGTATTAGCAAGACGGAGAATAAAGGACCCAATCGAGGAAACCGACTCATGAACACAAGCCGGCAGCTCCCGTTCCATCCATAGATACATGTGCCACGTGTGCGTTCCCAAACAGGGGCTTTCACGCGTGAAAGTAATGGCTACCAACGTGGAACTTACAATATTGTAGCACTACTTCTCTCTATTTGTAGTCTCTGCTCCCCAGTATAGCCGGCCTTAAGTCCTGCCCTGCAAGGGTCTTGGTGTTCTACTTCGCTCATAGGGTTGTGCACAAGTTCTCGAATAGGGGTTTGCAGACTGTGGCGAGCTTGGCCTTGATCAAAGACTCGAACGAGCTTTTAGCCAGATGCTCCCTACCGAAACCACCAGTTTGAGTATAGTAAGATAATTCCTAACCAGTCCAATGCATACAAGCAGCTGAGCTTCCTACCAGCCTCATCCCTTGTTCACACGTTGCTTGCTTTGCGTCAGAGAAATCACAGCGTTCACCAAACATGCTACAAAGGCTCACGAGCTTGTTTGTATATCCGGGTTCGGAATCTAGAAACAAGGTGCTACCCAAAAGGTGGCACAGCGAGTATTCTCCCGGATATCGAGACACGACTGGATAATGGCGGAAACTTCAGATTTCAGGTTTCAAGGTAAGGTCCTTGATGATGGCACTTACCCTCGCCCCAAACGTCACTCAATAACGAACCATTACTACGCACTACTCACAATGAGGCGGACCAGAAAGAAAACGTTCATGAACAGCTCCGTTCTGTGAGGACAAGAATCTACTTGCCAGGTGCCAGCAATTTTCCAAAAGAAGAGAACAGCGTGCAGCCGAGAACAATACGTTCAAACGAACCCACCTGTTATACCTTCGGAGAGACTCAGAGCCACAATTCCCTACAGATCATAGCTTCTCATAGACGCAAGTGCGGGGAGATATGACAGAAGAAGAGCAGGTTCAGAGAAGGGATCTTACCTCTGCCAACGAGCCAGTGGTAAATCATAGGCACACACTCGTAGGTCCCACGGCAGTAGAGAGCGTATACCGCAGGACTTTCTCTGAGTACAATGATGGCGTCTTTGCAACGGTCAGTACCACGCCACTTTCCCAGTCCATGAAGCTGCATGATCACATAGCAACGTCAGGATTCTCAAGCAAACAGATGCTTCTATGGCAAGGTAGCCTGTCTCGAGTTGATGATAAATGCTGCTCTGAATCGAATCAAGCCAATTCTCTATTTCGCTTTGACGGCCAAATGTAGCAGTGAAGTAATGTTCTAATAACTCTGTCCTCCCCTACCACTAGCGAAATTTGCTCGCCGCTTCTACGGGAATTGTTGGAGCGGCTACCTCATCCCTAGGGAACCTGTAAAAGCACTTTTTGAAATCGACCTTCTTCTGTATCCTGGTGTACGGAACCTTGACGACGCCATGGACCTCGAGACAGAGATCCCAGAAGTCGGGATCCGGGTCATTTTCCGGGAAAAGGCCACCCTGTCCCACAAAGTACTTCTTGTCGATGTTGAAAGCGCAGGGGTCCTTTTCGAAATTCAGGAGATCGCAACTGTAGACGCCGATGTCATAGTTGAACACGAGTACGCTAATCCAGACTTGGAAGACCAGACGAAGGTGCGAGTCGAGATCGCCTTTGATCTGTAACGTCGAGGTTAGTGTGAAATGTTGTACGGGCATAAAGCTCGTCAAGTTCTTCGAGTCTTCTTCTCCGCCAATATTCGCGGCATGCAACATACCTCAAACACGACGTAACCCCCCGGAAGCTCCATGAAGCAGTCAAAGGGATATTCTCCTCCATCATTTGGATCGAAACCTGCATTGACCATATCTGATTGTGATATAGCAGGAGTGTCCGGGAATGTGTAATTGCGGCTAGAAGTAAATTGATAAGGATCCTCGTTTTTGCAATAGACCGCCCGGCCGAGTGTAGTTGTATCCAGATGCTGAGGTGTCAGGAGATTCAGTTGCCCAGTTCCGACTTTTGTTAAACCGCCCGAGGATGGAGTGGCTGCGAGGGCGAGAACCGGTAGCAAAAGCCATGACAGTGTTGATTGGGTAGAGGAGAGCTGCATGTTTGCGAGATTAGGAAAGTCCAAACGCACAACAATGACGATTAGAAAAATTGGCGAGTGTGCATGAATGCAAGAAGGGAGAGATGTATGGGTTATAAGACTGCGCATGAAGCATGAAATACCGCATACCAGGATATCCGCGCGGATTAGCGACCGCTTGATGATTTGATTAGTTATGAGACGCCCACGGGCGGTAGTGTTACAGGCACAGTCATGCTGATAGCTGATAGCGTGGGAGCGACCAACAACGCGCGATGCTGGTTGGAGAGGACTTGTCGAAACACGCGTTTCTGTTATGACTAGACAGATGCAGAATAAGAAAAATGTTTGCAGAGTAAGTAGTTGCGGCAATAGCATGTTCTGGAGGCGACGAACGCGGGAAGCGGCAAACCTCCCGAGATCCCAAACAGTCCAAACCCATACCACATCAGGTAGCAATGATTCACCAGATGTTTGTATTGCGACTCAGACACTCAGGTTGCTGAGCAAGTCTAGAAATTCTGTTTTTCAAGCGTGACACCTATCCCGCAAGACACCTTACTCTGAAGAGGAAGTCTCAAATCATTTGCGCAGATATCTGAATGCTGAGGGTCAAGATGGTACAACAGCAAATATTATTACAAGTTATATCACTTCCGATTGATGCACTCGGTCTCCGGTGCACACTTGCGTGTTCGTTTCGAGAAGGAAGAGGATTCGCATTTGTCACAGGCCTGACCCACATATGGGCAGCCACTGTGGGATATGTGCTGCTTGTCGAAAGCTGAATTGAGAAACCTCCGCACAAATCAGGGTTAAAGACGCGGATCGACATGTGAAACGCAGACGCCGTGGAGGAGTTCGGAGATTGAAGTGGAAGGGTTATGCGGAGATGCTCGGACAAAGCTGGCGTCAATAGGTAGGAGATGCTCGGGAAGCTCTAGTGAGGCACAACGTGTCGAGATGACGCTATTTCCGAGAAGAAAATGTTAGAAGACGCGGATGAGTTACAGAGCGAGCGTTGTAATAATAGACCCAGCTGCTCCAACTGATTACTCCATCTCTTCCACTGCTCTTATGTACTCCTCCCTTTACCAATCATGACCACGACATGTACCGGTATCTTACGTGCTCCTGCCTCCTCATAGTCCTTGCTGATCGTCTCCTTCACCCTCATTCTTGCCATTGCTGTAAGTCGCACAGGCACCATCCCTTTTTTTTTTTTTTTTTTTTGCTTTCAAAATCTCGCTCAGTTGTGCAGTATCATAGGCTCAAACGGTCCCTCGCGATGTAGGATTGGCCGTTTCTTCCGTTGCCAGTCTCCTCAATTGCTCGCCTTAGCTTCTCCCAACTCGTACCCTGACCGTCAGGTTCTTCCCTATAGATCTTATTCATTCAAGGGGAAGCAGTATGAGAAGCCGCGGCATTCAACAGTAAATATCGGCTGGCAATTTTTTGGGCATCGAAGTTTGCAAAGTGTCCTTAGTGTTCGTGGATCGATCTCACAGCATCATAGCAATTTGTACTGATAGGTTGAAATTGGCATCATCCAGTGCTCTCAATGCACAGTATGCTGTCTAAGGCTGTAGGGCAAACATAGGGTGATCGTAGATCCAACGCATTGTCCGTTAAAGTGTAAAGAGAGCCTTTGGCACCCAGATAGGTGCTACTTGCCCTAGTCATCGTAACTCTACACTGCGCTTGTTATTTTCCGTTTGCTACAGGTGCCACGTGATGACAATTCAATCATGCCGCAAATAATAAGAGAGGTATTGGAGGTATGAGCAGGAGTAGGGAAGAGATCCGTGACGCTATGTCCGGGGCAGAGATAGTAGACGTCTGTGGGAGGTATATGGCATTGTTCCTATACGACAGGATTGACAGTTACCCTTCTCGAGGAACACTTGTCTCCCAAGCTAAGACAACTTATTCCAAACACTACACTACCAGCCCAGGACATCTCGGCGAGCAAGACAGCTAGTGTCTGCTCTCAGAATGGGGCACAAGAAGTATCACCTCAATATCTTCAAGGTTTTTGGGAGGAGAACCGGCGTGATAAGACTAAGATGTGATATCTGCAGCATGACGTTTTCCTGCGTGAACTACGCAATCAAACTTTTTGGATGATGACACTTGACCATTTACATCTGAATGGGCTGAATCCGTACCCACCACTTAATCGCCGTATCACACAAACATGTCGAGCCAATACGATGATATTGGGGCCACTTATGAAGAAATGAGGAAGCTTCCCATCTCGAAACTTCAAGACGCAAACGTCTGGGCAGCGGTAGCACCGTTCATCAAAGGTGCCAAGGTTCTCGACCTAGCATGTGGGACGGGCTACTACTCCAAAAAGTTCCTCGATTGGGGCGCAAAGCAGGTTGTCGGCATTGACATATCGAAGGGTATGGTAGATGCTGCGAATGCAGCATCAACGAATCTGAATAGGCTGAGTTTTCATGTTGGAAATTGCTCCGTTCCGGTTAGACACAAAGACGGCCCATTCGACGTGGTCTTTGGAGCCTGGCTGTTGAACTATGCATCTGATGGCCAGGAAATGGCCGACATGTTTTGCAACGCATCAGTGAACTTGGAGGACAGTGGACACTTCATTGGCGTAACACCGCCTCCTACGAATGATCCCCGAGGACATTGCGAGAGGGCATTGGCGGCTCGACCCGAACAGTATGGTGAGGTTGTTGTGACTATTACAAAGGATGTTGAAGAAGGAGTGGCAACGCATTTAGCTGCAACGATGAAGACGGGCAAGGTCGAATTCGATGCGTACCACTTAACCAAGAGCCTTTACGAGAGGTCGGCCCGGGAAGGCGGGTTGAAGGGTGCACTGACTTGGAGACCGGTGGATAGCCCAGATATTGATGAAAATGTGCTGGCACACCTCCGGGGCTCATCTTGGGGTAATTATCTGACGGTACCACATTTCAGCACGCTGGTTGTTGCGAAGAGATAGTTGACTCGATATGACATTCCCTACGAACGCATGCCGTTGCTTCATCTGCAAGGCAACTGGTTGGGAGGAGGGTCAGTGAATATGTTTCCCAACTTTGCTACACCAATAAGCCTAGACCGCTTGCAGTGCTGGCCTCTCTGAAAAAAGAACATAGATATTGCATGACTATGCTCAGTCCCTCTCTGCGGTCAGCAGTAGAAGTTTATAAGTTTACAGGTAACCCCAAATGAAGTAAGTACCTTAGTATTTTTACTACAGACCGGCCCGTTGTTCTTCCGGGCTGGGGGGGACGTTTGATAAAAGGGAAGTCAATTAAAAAAATTTCGGATGCATGTCATATTTACTGCTACACTGAACATTCCTTTTTCTTCTCTTTTTCTTTTCGGTCAATGTGATCAGATCAAATCTTCGTCGCTACCTTCAGTTTGGAACTACTTTTCTCATAGAACTTCAACCAACCTCATTCAATTGGCAAGCGTCCAATTGCCCTCATTCTTCCCGCGCTTTCGAAAGCTCCTCCTCCCACAAGAGAGACACCGCCCTTGCTACACCACCCATGTTATTGAGCGCAATCATCCTGGGCTGCCATCCAGCCTTTGCCAGAGGGGATTATCAAGACTTCGCTTCACAGGAAGGGTCATACCTCGCGTGGAGATCGTAGGAGGAGGAGCACATACTGTCAGGGAGCTACAGGACTCGATCAAACCTCGCCGATGGCGCTCAAGTGTCTGGAGAGGCCCTCTAGAAGGCTACTCCGGTGGTGCTACTCTACCATCAATTCCCCGTCGCTACTAGATTCCGGACCCTTTAAAACAAGCTACACTCGGGCCAGCGCACCGTCATTCCCTTCTTCGGCGAGATCCTTCGTTTCTGCCTCCTCCATACCACCCATTGCTGGGTGCAGCGACACCTCCCTGCCTCCCATTAACAGACCCTCGAAGCACCACTCTATAAGAACCATCTCAAGCTCTGCGATTCGGTCTGCAACACCACAAGAGGCCCATGGGTCCAGTATCACAGCCTCATACATTGCTAGTGCGGGGGAGCTAGAATTGGTAGATGTCAAGAAGGTACTGGTAATTGGCAGTGGGGGGCTGAGCATCGGACAAGCAGGGGAGTTTGATTATTCCGGTGCGCGAGAGTTTGCTGTGACCCCCATGCCGATATGCTGATCCCGTGGGTGCAAAGGTTCGCAGGCGCTCAAAGCATTGAAAGAGGAGAAGGTGGCCTCGGTTCTCGTCAATCCCAATATTGCCACTATACAGACGGATCATAAGCTGGCAGATGAAGTCTACTACCTTCCCGTCACACCCGAGTATGTGACTCACGTCATTGAGAAAGAAAGGCCCGATGGAATCATGTTGGCTTTCGGAGGCCAGACGGCCTTGAACCTGGGAGTGCAGGTATGTACATTCGTGACATCTTCCCAGTCGACTCGAGCAGAAGCCGAGGCGCTGCACGTTCTTAGGGTACTCGATCCCACAGATTTATTCTCCAACCCACAGCTCATTTTCAATCTGCCAAGCTAATCCTAAGACTTTGATATAGATGGACAGGATGGGCATCTTCGAAAGATATGGCGTTAAGGTCCTGGGCACAAGCATAAAAACATTGGAGACAAGCGAAGATCGAGACCTATTGTACGTAACATTTACCTCAAAACTATTCCATGGGGAATGGAGAGTGGATTTTTCTTGGCGATAGCAGTTGCTGATGGGTGCATGACAGTGCAAAAGCTCTGAAAGAGATAGACATACCGATTGCTGAGAGTATTGCTGTCAATACCGTGGACGAGGCGCTTGATGCTGCAGAGGTCGTTGGCTACCCGATTATCGTACGGTCCGCTTACGCCTTGGGAGGCCTGGGCAGTGGCTTTGCCAATAATCCCGAGGAGCTTCGTAATCTATCTGCAAGATCGCTATCACTATCGCCTCAAATCCTGGTAGAGAAATCTTTGAAGGGCTGGAAGGAGGCGGAGTATGAGGTTGTGCGCGACAGAGCGAATAGTACGCCTCTCTCCTACATCTGAAACGGTCTGACCACTGACTGCGACAGACTGCATAACCGTCTGCAACATGTATACCTCTACATCATAAATCGTGTATGAGAAAGGCGGGGCTAAAGCAATATAACAGGGAGAACTTTGACCCGCTTGGGGTCCATACTGGTGACAGTATCGTGATTGCACCGTCTCAGACTCTTAGTGATGAAGTATATAGCTCGCATCCTTCCTCTTCTCTCGCGGAGAACTAAAGGTGTGCCAGGAATACCATATGCTTCGCACCGCGGCAATCAAGATCGTGCGCCATCTAGGCGTTTGCGGTGAATGCAACGTACAATATGCTTTGCAACCAGATGGTCTCGATTACCGAGTCATCGAAGTCAATGCCCGTCTATCAAGGTCCTCTGCTCTGGCATCCAAAGCCACCGCTTACCCACTTGCCTATGTTGCTGCCAAATTGGGCTTGGGCTACACTCTTCCTCAACTACCAAACGCCGTCACGAAAACAACAACAGCCAACTTTGAGCCGAGTCTGGACTATGTGGTGACTAAAATGTGAGTATACTCCAGGAAGTTTCTTTGCGACCTTTGCAAGAGAATCTGACTCGTTGCATTCCCTGGGTTCTCTTCCACTACTTGAGTTCATTGTGTGCTGACGTTATCTGTTTGTCAGACCGCGCTGGGACTTGAAGAAGTGTGCGTTGACCTACATGAAGCTTGAAGCCTCATTCTAATAGCATTGAATAGTCCAGCATGTTGACCGTCACATTGGGTCTGCCATGCGAAGCGTCGGAGAGGTGATGGCCATAGGCCGGACCTGGCAGGAGAGCATCCAGAAGGCCATCAGGCAGGTCGATCCCAAGTATAATGGACTTCAAGGAGACAAGTTTGACGACCTGGACGATGCTTTACGAAATCCGACAGGTACGATTTGACTTCGTCGGCCCAAGGATTGATTGCTAACCGAACCCCAAAGACCGCCGCTGGCTTGCCGTTGGGCAAGCTTTGATGCACGAAAACTACACTGTTGATCAAGTTCACGACCTGACCAAGATTGACAAATGGTTTCTTCACAAACTGATGGACATTGTGGAAACGCAACATGAGTTGGAAGATATTGGTAGTCTGTTCGGCTTGAGGAGGGAACTGGTACTCAAAGCGAAACAGCAAGGCTTCAGTGACATACAAATCGCACTTGCCGTAGGTTGTTCTGAAGACGAAGTCCGTTCTCGCAGGAAGAGCATGGGTTTGAAACCTTGGGTCAAAAAGATTGACACGTTGGCAGCTGAATTCCCTGCCGAAGTACGTCAGAAACCCTCTGCATTGAGGGTTACTTTTGCTAATGATTGCTATCCTCAGACCAACTACCTTTACACTACATACAATGCTGCCAGTCATGATGTGACATTTGATGATCATGGCACAATCATCCTCGGTAGCGGTGTTTATAGAATCGGAAGTTCGGTGGAATTCGATTGGTGTGCGGTCAATGCTACTCTTGCTCTCAAGGCTATGGGAAAACAGACCGTCATGATCAACTACAACCCAGAGACCTACTCTACGGATTTTGATACCGCCGATAGACTTTATTTTGAGGAGCTCAGCTATGAGCGTGTCATGGATATTTATGAATTGGAGTCTGCAGCCAATGTGGTAGTATCAGTCGGCGGTCAGCTTCCGCAGAACATTGCGCTTCGATTACAAGAGACTGGCCACGCAAAAGTCCTCGGCACGGATCCTTTGGATATCGACCGGGCCGAGGATCGTTCCAAATTCTCCGAGATACTTGATAGCATCAGTGTCGACCAGCCAGCGTGGGCTGAATTAAAATCAGTGCCTGAGGCTGAGGCCTTTGCAGATAGAGTGGGCTACCCGGTCCTTTGCCGACCAAGCTACGTTCTATCCGGAGCAGCGATGAACGTGATACACAGTCCCGGAGACCTGAAGGAAAAGCTGCTCAATGCGAGTTCCGTGTCTGGCGATCATCCTGTGGTCATCACCAAATTCATTGAAGGCGCGCAGGAAATTGACGTGGATGCTGTTGGGTCTGCGGGAAAGCTGCTTGTCCATTCAGTAGCTGAACATGTGGAGAACGCCGGTGTTCACAGTGGTGATGCGACGCTAGTCCTCCCACCGGTAAATCTTGACGACCGTACAATGGCTCGCATCAAAGATATTGCTCAGAAGGTAGCAAAGGCATGGTCCATTACCGGCCCCTTCAATATGCAAATAATCAAAGCGGACGACCCAGAAGGTGGCGAGCCCGCTCTTAAGGTCATCGAGTGCAACCTCCGAGCCTCCAGATCCTTCCCTTTTGCTAGCAAAGTTCTTGGAACCAATTTCATCGACGTTGCAACCAAAGCTCTTGCCGGCCACAATATCCCGGAGCCAGTAGATCTAATGGTGCAAAAGAGAGACTACGTCGCGACAAAAGTACCACAATTCTCCTGGGGCCGCTTGCCCGGCGCAGATCCTTTTCTTGGCGTGGAAATGGCCAGCACCGGCGAGATCGCCTGCTTTGGTAGAGACCTTGTCGAAGCGTATTGGACATCCCTCCAATCGACGATGAATTTCCGATTACCTTTGCCCGGAGAGGGACTTCTTTTCGGCGGAGACATCTCCAAACCGCAATTGGCTGCCATCGTCAACTATCTTAAGCCGCTTGGATACAAACTCTTCGCCGCTAACAGAGAAGTGAAGGATCATCTGGAATCGGCAGTCAAGGATGGGTGCGAAGTCAAAGTCATTGAATTCCCCACAGAAGACAAGCGCGCTTTGAGAGAGGTGTTCAGAGAGTACGACATCCGTGGCGTTTTCAACCTTGCTGCTGCGAGAGCCGATAGCCTACTGGATCAGGACTACGTGATGCGAAGGAATGCGGTTGACTTTGGTGTACCTCTGTTCATGGAGCCTCAGGTGAGATTAGCCCCGTCTTTTTCAAATCTCCCCGAGCGCAGTTCAGTGGTGCATGCTAACGGTTCAATTTCTCAGACTGCGCTCCTCTTCGCACGAGCCATGAGTGAGAAGATACCCCTGCGGAAAGAATGTGTGGTGCCAAGTGAAGTAAGGAGATGGAGCGACTTTGCAGGAGGACACGTTCTTGGATCTTCGACGTGAAGAGCCACGACTTTTCAATCAAACGCTTTAAGGCTAGATCCGTTGACAGAATATTGTAAGAAGTTACTTGACGATTTTGACGACATATGGATTGGAACTGCACAGTCAGATTGAGGAAGACAGGGTGAAGGGGGCAGGTGCTATGTATTCCAACGATCGGAAAAAGTAGATACTGTTTAGGTCGTACAGCGGGATCTTCGGTTTCCGAGGATGATGAGGTAGAGCTCACATACGAACTGGCGCCGAGGATATCCTCAGTACTTCCAACCACTTTAATGAATATCTGCCGTTTCAATGGACAATCCAGAGCCGCGTGTATAAATGCTAGCAAACACCTGCCTCAGCGGTGATAATGCACCAACTATTTATCCGGCTGCCGTAGCGGCCTGTAACCCCGGCGGAAAGCAATATTTTGCCCCAAGGGCGCCACGGTATTGCTAACCCTGGCAATGCTATGCTCGCAGCATCCCTTTGGGACGAGCAGAAATCTCGTCCTGAGCCACGAGCGGCCTGCAGCGTCGCGGCGATCTATGATGGCCAAATGGCTCCGAGGGAAAGCTGCTAGCATCTAACAGCAATCCAGCTCTCTCTCCTTCTCCTTCTCCTTCTCCTTCTCCCTCTTCCTCTCTTTCTCCTCATAACCCGCTAGGAGCATCGAATCCACCCAATCCCTTCCTCAAACAGCCACAGACCACGCTCCCCTCTCGCCGCTCTGCTCCGTCTTTTTCATCTTCTCTACCTTACCTTACAACTTCGCTTCAAACGAAACATGTCATAGCCTCCACCTACCTCTGTCACGCCCCGGCTCCATACACACCACCTACAGCTACAGCTACAGCTATAGCTCCAGCTACAGCGGATATATCTTTCCCACGATGGCAGAAACCAATACAACTCACAACTATCTCAGCCAACTAGCCATGCCGTCCAAACCCCCCCAATCACACTGAACAACCCTCCTCACACCGCTTCGTCTTCGCTCCTGCTGCAGGGACTTCCGAGAGGATATGTGAAAGAAGAAAGATGTAGGCATGGTTGGCTACGATGGCGCTTGCACATACTTCGTCTGCGAGAATCGTCGTTTGTGGTGTCTGCATTATGAGGTTTGAGGCTTGATGTCCTAGGGGCCCATTGAGGAGAGTCGGGCTGAAGAGGTGGATGTATAGGCAGCGTGTTGGGTGAGGGGATGGGTATGTCGGGATGATGAAAGCAAATGAGAGGGAGGGCGCTAGGATCAGTGTTAAGAGCGATACTTGGGACTTGAAAGCAGCTGGGTATCGAATGCGAGCGCTAGCAGCTCGCTGGCTATGAGATACCCTTTTCCGTGGCTCAAGCGTGGATGCGGGGGGATCCTCTCGAGCTCGGACTCGGTAAGCAAGAGATGGATAAGCAAAGCAGCCTGATCAATCAGATCTCTCCCCAACAGCGACACGACGAAGTGCCGGCAAGGCCAAATCGATCCACAAGACTTTACCATGGCCTCCAAAGACCAAGCCACCGTTTCCTCAAAACGAATACTATGCTCCAGGACTCAAGAACCGGCCACTATCACCATGCCATGCAAGCAAAGTTCACATCAGTGCAAGAGAAGGAAGTGGGTGGAGGTACCGGGGCTTGGAATGCAAGCTACGCCAAGCATGTGATCATGATGGATGCCTATACCAATCCCTACGATAACGCACTCGTAGCGCTGTAAAGCTCGTTTCCAAATCTCAGAGCTAGGGTGCTGGAGATGTGTGCGGAGGACGGACTGCCATGGGATGGCTGAGTGGGTGTGTCCTGGATTGCTGTTGGAGGAGAGGTTGGGGTGGGGCGGAAGAGGTTGATAGTACGGGTGGAATATGGAAGTTTGAGCAGTATGCCTCGAGTATAAAGTGCTTTATTTGCTCGGTTGATATTAGTACACCATAGCCATACCATATCCTCCAACCTCTTCATTTGCTCAAGATTTGAATTGCCGAAATGTCTAAATTACATGTTCAATTCCCAAGCTATCCGCTATGCCATATCATACCATACCGTACCATACCATGATTTCTAATCACACCCACTCTCACCGACCATCCAAACATCCCCTCCTCCCTATTCTAATACCTCCGCATCCTCAAGCTCTGCGCCGCCGCCACCAACTGAAACACCGCTCCGATAGCCAAACAAACCGCAGTGCCACTAAGCCCATTCATCGGTAACTCTCCCGCCGCCTGACCTGGCCCTTCATCACCAGCAGCAGCAGCAGCAACCGCCGCCGATGAAGAAGCAGAAGCACCCCCAGCAGCCAACTCGGGACTCTGCCCAGGTTCCAGTATCGAAAACACAATCATGGACACAAACGTAGCCAAGAACTGCGGGACCGTGGCGAAGATATTATGGATGCCGAGGTAGATGCCCGCCATGGCGTCGACATCGTCGTCGTTGTCGTTGTTGTTACCGTCGAGGAGGTCCGGGTGTTGGTAGGGTTTGAAGGGGGGAGATGATGGATTCTCGGTGTTTGTTGAGCGAGGATCGCCGTCGCCGTCCTCGTCGAGGTCGTGGTTGGCCATGAGGGACATTTCCACGGCGCTGTCTTCTGTGCTTCGAGGGCGGGGGTAGGAGGGTGTGGGGGTGGTTGTGGTCGAGGAGGATGAGAGCTTGTTGATTTCTTCGCCCATGATGGCGAGGGGGGCCCAGCCGTACATGGCCCAGGAACTGGAGGGTTTGGTCAGTACAGCGGTTCGATGGAATGGAGTGGAGGTAGAGGCTGGGTGGGGACTTACGCGCCGCATAGGGCAATGAGTGTCGTTGCGAATTGAAACGAAGTGGAGAAGGGGGCTAGGATCATGGAAGCCGCAAAGGCGAACTGTGATATGCCCCACGCCGTGGTGATGTCAATCTGATATCGGCGGAAGAGGCTCGCGATTCGTGAGAGCGGTCCTGGAGTATTTCTTACAGGATGTCTGGCTGTGTCATCGGAGGGTAACGAGACCAAGAAGGGCAGGAAGATGGAGCTGGCAAATGATATGACGGAGAAAAGGACCAAGGCTAGAGAGCCCTTTCGGGCAATTTCGCCTACAATGTCGTTTGTTGTCTGTAGTTCAGCGGCGTGGTTGGCGTTCTGCCGGTAGTATGTCTCTCCGACCCAGGTTGTACCGTAGACTATTCAAATTAGAAATCCGGTGGGGCCATGGATGAATAGCTTTTACGGAGTATACGCACCAAAGAATGGCGACCACCCTTCCAGAATCAAGATTATTAGTTGGTGGGTATGGGAGAGACATCAGGGGACAGTGTACATACCAAACCAAGACCAGAACGTAATCCAGCATACTGCTCTAATCTTCCTCGGTAGATGGAGCGTAGTTTTGAGTATCATCGAGAGCATGGCCAGTGCTCCCGACTTTTTCCGGCGAGCTCTGATTCAAGTCAGCAGTGCCAACCTATGCCCCTCGATATAAACTTGCTCACCTTTGAGAAAGCAATACACGTTCTTCTACGCAAAAGCAAGTCACGCTGACGCAGAAAACAATCGCAACTCCAGCAATGACGCAAATCTGTTTGAACTGGGTGGCTCCTAGACGTGTTCCAGTATAGTCTGACAAATTTATAGTGCCGACAAGGTAGCCAAGTACGTGGCCGAGTCCGAGCATTCTTCCAGCTTTCCCTGATATCAGCAAAAGATCGATCGTGAAGGAGATCACGGGACTGACCCCAGGCTGAGCCAAGCTGCTGCTGAGACTCTGGAAGAGTGTCTACGATGAGACTGCGGCCGGTGGCTTGCACTATTTCAATATCCCATCAGTAACAGATTATCTGTGCTACTTCCGATGAACGTGGGACTTACCTCCATTGATCGCGAAGTCGACCGCATATATACAAAACACCGCCAAAGCCACCGTAGCTCTCCTCACCTAAGCTCTATTAGCAAGTCGAACTCTCGAAATCAAAATCCAGGGAGCGTATTCTACCAAAACCTCATCACTAAAAAACACCCCAACAATCTCCTCCGCCCACGCAAGCACAAGGAGGAACACAGCCACCAAGGCGGAGAAGAGCAGCATAAACGGCCGTCTTCTACCCCACTTCAGCCTCGAAGAATCCGACACTACGCCAACAATCGGCTGCACAATCAAGCCCGACAGCGGCGGAGCGATCCACACGAGCGAAGTTTGGCTCTTCGCCAAGCCCAACCTCAAAAGATGGGGTTCAAAGTCTATGGAGATGCTGTTAGGGGAGACAAGTTCGGCTGCGTAGCTGGGGAAGGTACTACGTGAAAGCGAGGGTGAGGGGTGGGACGGGGAAAGGATTACAAGTCATTTCTACAGCCCACGTAAATCTGCATCGCGCTGTCAGTACGTCTGCCGGAGGATGCAATAGTTGCAAGACTTGCTGTAGTCCAACCAACGAGAACGTCAGCATAGCCATGCGCTGAAGCTTGGTGTAACCTTTGATCCTGGCATGCCCGCTCCAGGAGGCTTGCTGAGCCATCGTTGGTAAAGAATGCAAAGAATTTATCAATCACATTGTAAAAGCACAAAGTCAGGCTCAAGGATAGATGTTGAGCATGTTAGGAGTGTATCGAAGGATAGGATGAGATTGCGGTGCAGCATTTTCGGGCGATGCAGCCAAATGTTTCGATTGTATCATTGGTTATCTAGCGCCGAACGCGCAAGACGCTAATGCCTCTTTTCGATTAGCGCGGTTGTAAAAATACTACAGTATGACACAATAATTCAAGACACCAACGTAGACATTTTCTTCCACCCTTTATTTTGGCCTAAAGCTCAAATGCAATATGTAAAGTCTGAAATAATTACAAGGTATTCGTTCAATACAAATTTTGCCATTAAACCCCCATCATAAGACGCGCCGTCATCCTTATAATCCCGAATCAATCTGCGGCAGCAGATTCCCGCCCGAATAGTTCACCCAGTCCCTGCAGTTCTGATACGACGTCGACGGGATGACCACCTTCTCAATATCAGCCGGCCGCTCCATGATATTAGCATAAAGGCCGCCCGAAAGGTGCCAAGCGATGTGGCAATGGAAAGGCCAGACACCGGGGTTGTCTTGTTGCCATTGGAAAACCTGATGAAACAAGATAGGTGGGGTCAGTGAGTGTGTTTCGGCTTTGGTGAGTGCATAAGTGAGCGAGCGAGAGGGTGAAAGGGGTAGGAAAAGAGATAATGAAGGGGGCGCGCTTACAGAATAGCCACTCGCAGGCACGATCTGCACATCGCGACGCTGAGGGTTGCTAGGGTTGGTAATTGTGCCGTCCCATGTGCCTGATCCGACGGATAGGACTTGCCTACCATGACAACAAAGTTAGTCTCGATCCTTCCTTCTCAGCTATGACCGACACAAGCACATCACCACGCCCGTACGAAAAAGGAAAACAAACTCTGGACTCACATCTCATGCCCATGCAAATGCCACGGATGACTCGTCCGACTCAGATTATTAACAACGACCCTCACAGTCTTGTTTGTCCCCAAGTTGTACACATTCCAATTCGCATCCGCAGCCGGATAGCTGATGTTCCCACTCTTCGCCAGCAACAATATCGGATTGTCATAGTCAGCTTCAAACGCACTATCATTGATAGTCCAGACAATATGGCCGGTAGCGTTGACAGTGACGGCGACGTTCATAGTGACCGTAGTGTCGGCATCGGCGGCTGCGATAGGATACATGGGTACAGAATCGGAAAGAGGATCGTTAAGACAGGGGGGCGTGGTGTCTATCTGAGCGACCGAGTTGGTGCCAGGGGCGGAACCATTTTTCGCGTCTTCATAGTAGATCACTGCCAGGCCGAGGGGCTGATTGGCGGGTTCGGTGCATGCGCCGGATGTGATTTGTGAGCGCATCCAAACGATATCGGTAGGATCACCGGTTGCTTCAACGACGACATCAGTACGTTGGCCCACCTATAGGTCGTAAGCACTCTGTCAGTGTGAAAAGACTGGGATAGAAATGGGTAAGTACTTACACCTAACGTTACAATTGTGGTCTCATACGGCACGACAGGGATGAAGTCATTAGCGATGACCGTCATGTTATGATTATCGATGCTGAATTTCTGGATAGCCTGGATACCGCTATTAATCAATCTCATTCTATGCTTCTTGCCGCTAGTGAAGCTGAATCTGGACAAGCCAGAATTGTTGACGCAGCTGCCAGTGGTGCCGTTGCCCGCACCAATTCCACATGCAAAGTCCATTTTTCCGTTGATCAAGTTGTTGTCAGATGGTGGTCGAACGGCATTCTCATTTGCGAGGTCAGTCCCTATCACACCTTCAAGTAGGGTGAAGTAGTCTTTGTGATAGTAGTCGTTGAGCGTTACCGGGCCCAGATCGATGTCGTATGCGAGATTTGCTGGGCCATGTATTACCTACTGACATGTTAGAAGCGACCAATCTTGTTGCTGTGTCATTGGAGCTTACAATGGGACCCCAAAGACCATCGACGTATTGGGCCGAATAATGCGAGTGATAGAAGGTGGTGCCATAGGGAGTGGCTTTGAACGTGTGTGTGAAATTACCACCAGGTGGTACCGGGCACATCGAAATCCCTGGGATACCGTCCGCCCATTCTGTGTTCTGCTGGTTTATACCATGCCAATGCATAGCGGTACCTTCGGCCGGACTGGAGATGGCATTGTTCACGGTCACTTGAATCGTGTCTCCCCAATTGGCTTCGATCAAAGGCTGCAGATTAAGCAGTAAGTGGTTGAGCTTGTTGAATTAAGACAGTACATACCCCTGGGTATTGGCCATTGATGAAGAGCATGTCTTTCTGGTACCCATCCGGGCTCAGAGTCCCCCTGGCTATGGTGAAGTCATATGAGCGAGTAACACCTGTGTCGGCGCCGCCACTATAGGGATCTGAGGTGGAAGCACTTTTCGCGCCCCATGGAAAGCCGTTGATTATAGGGCTACCAACTATCAAAACCAAGACTATTACTGAAGCCGAGGAAAGCGAAAACAGAATCAAAGACCTTTAGTATCGCACACGACAGCTAAATAGAATCACGTTGAGGCTGAAATTCCTCTTCCAAGATGGTGCAGAATGATTACTCACTTATTTTCAAGAAACTGTGGTAGCTTTGGTGCAGCAAATGTTCCCAGGTGGGAGCCTCCTTGACAAAAATATTGTAAGCACAGAGTTCCTCTAGAAGTAAGAAGCACGTAGATGATCTGGCTGGGTAGTTATGAGTGTTTACCGTTGGTGCGTATCTGGGTCAGGCTTGCAATCAGCGAGGTGGCTCGCAGAAGATTTGTAGCGACAGTCATCTTAACAAGAATATGTTAAGCAGGTGCAAGACGTGTGAGGAGCGAAGGAAATGAGGAAATTAGGGTACAGATATAACCAACGCTTGGTCCTAACTTGCCACCAAGACGTGGGCTAAGGTGCGCATCATAGATCTGCCACGCTGAGCTGAAGGCATTTTAGGAATGAACGGCCTCCGAAAAACGACAGCGAGCATCTCCATGGCCTCCATCATTATGAGTATTGATTGATATTGTCAGAATTCTCCGCGACATATGCATATAGACGAGAGCTGCATTTGGCCGGGAACTAGCCGTAAAAGCAAGGTAAAAGGAGATAAGCCGGAGCTTAGGTACGGAGAAGCCGCTGTCAAGTAAGGTAAGAAAATCATAGAGACCAGATATAGTGAAGAGCGTCATATAAATCATATTACATCTTTTAGTGGTCGACCGAATCGTGCATTAACGACGGTTGCATGATCTGCGCGCCTCAGAACTAACCGAGCCTAGCGCGCTATCAGAGGTAGGTAAGCAAAACCAACGAGTACTTATTTTCGCGCAGAGATGGAATACATTTTCCGCTTACTGGTGACTTCAACGACGGATGCATTGGAAATTAACTTGAGCAGGTAAGTGATGCGGTCTGCTGGCGTTGCGCTCTCTGGCGACGCTTGGCTGGGCTCGGCTGTTTTATGGCTTTCCAAATACATAAGGCCTAAAAGAAACTGCATCCGCATATATCATGCGTCATTGAAGGAGTCGTACGAGTCTCAAGAATGATCTCGATGTCTGGCGAGCAACAGAAATATATGTCTGAAAACATGAAATGTAAAGTAGTAGCCCCGGACGCCATCTCGTCAACTTTCTTCTCCAGATCACATACCAAGTCCGCTTGCGACGAGCACGGTTCATTTGGGGCCTATGTCCCGGCTATGGAACATCCTGATTGTGACATGCCATCTCAATGCTCTTCCGGAATTGCGGGGATGAAGTTGGTGCTGAGCCTGGAGCCGTCACACTATCCACCCATGGGTTGGCGCTCGGTAAAAGCGTACCTTGCATAAGTTCGACGATTACCCGTAGCAATTGAATTTTAAGAGAATCTGGCTACTGCTTGTGTACTAGCAACTAACCACTGAAAATGCGTGCAGGTGAAGATCTCGTGACCACTCAAAGCTCTCGTTGCCGTCACCGACCCGTCTACGAGCAATTCCGAACCACAGAATGAAATCAATTGATTCTGATGATGGAAAGATTGCACCAAGAGTAGACGCTTTGCCGAGCCACCAAATGGCGCAATGAAGTCGAGCTTCTGTGATGAACGCCAAGACTGACAAGGCCATCTGCTCCCAGCCCACGAAAGCTTCGCACGTTGCTGGCGGAATTAGAGCTTGAAGCAAATCGTTCAAGCCTGGGCTCCTGCTCGTAGAGATCTCTGTGCCACGCCCTTGCCAGTGCCAAAGCATCCTTCTTGAGCCGTTCACGCTTGTATTTGCTGACTATTTCTTGCTACTGCTCTGCACAAGCGTAGGATATTATATAGGGAGCCTTCCCACCCGGCTATCAGAACTTTTCCACATTGTGCGTACTGCTGTCAGGAAAAGAGGCGCAAGAGGTATGGTACAGGTCTCCTTCATGGCCTCCGAGTAAAGGCTGGAGAAGAGATTAGGAGTTTTTCTAACGGTATAGAAGAGGGGATGGAGCTTCGCGGAGACTGGGAGACTGTGAGAACAGGTCAGTATCAAAATCCGTAGGTTCCACTCTCTGCAGGTTATAATCTAGTTGGATCTTTCGCGATAGATCGACGTTACAACTTCCAATCCCTCGAAGTTCAAGAGATTTTCCCTTTATAGACGTATCTGGTGTTTTCCATATCAGGGACACCACAAGAGTATAGGTCGCACCAAGACAGGAGAGTCAGGGCAAGGCAGGCCAGCTTTACCAAGACCTTCATGACGCTAGCGTTAGCGCAGCCTTGCAACGCTTGATGGCGGAGGGACCTTTCCACCTTTCATCCCTATTCCTTCTGCTTGCATTGAAGTTGAGAGGTTCAGGAGATACTCTGCGGCTCATCATTACAGCGCATAGGCGCAGCCGTCGGCAGACTCACGGTGCCGGTAGCCATGGTGTACACGAAGATGTCATAATACAATGAGAGCTTACACCGGGCCACCGTGAGCTGTTGACTGCACAATTCTACTCGTTGCTCCCAGGATGATCTCTTTGCCGTGTCGTGCTAATCCCGTTCACGGCTGCAAAGCTTTAAGATAGCTTCATCCCGATTTTGTTTAGGCAAGGCATCGGAAACATAAGGTTGGCATTCTGATCACTCGAACCGGTAAGCATGGTTCTGTTCGCAGAGCACCGGAATTAATGTTGGCGCAGTCACCGCCTTTCTCCTCTGTCAATATACTACGGTATACTACACTACGAGACCTCACACGGACGGTGCACGACTTCCATTTAGACAAGTCGTCTGAACAGCTCACGGTCATAGCTTTTCTATATAATGATATATGGCACCAACGGCCCGCGGAGCCTTTCTTGCGGTCATGCACAAGTCTTGCTCCTATCTGCAGCGATTCTGAACATTCAACAAGTGCTGGGACGGAGGAGGAAAATACCGCATAATACTACATTGATTGCTGGGGATGCAACACCTACGAGAGACTGACCGTGTCTATTTCGAAGTTTATGAGGAGCCAATCCTGGATCTTGTCACTTCCTCTGTCGTCTCTCGCAGCTGGTGAGGCACGGTCACATAAATAAGATCTCAAAAGGCTCATACTCGTATGCGCCGTGCTCCCTGCGTCTTTGCGTCTGGGCGATTCATTTATTCCGTACAGTTGAAGATCATTCACTAACGGCTTCAATCTCTGTAATCTGAGTAGGTTAGTCGCCCTAGCAACATGGTCCGGTGCTGCGATCTTGAACCTCCCAGGTAGAGGCTAGGCCTTATGTCTGCTTCAAATACTTCGAAGGGCAGGACTTAGACAACATCTTAACCATAACCATGTCACGATCTGTTGACGACATTGCGTCACAGGCTCTACAGATGTGTATCGTTGACGATACCGCCGCTTACTCTCTGGTGCTGAGGCTAGTCTTGCATGTCACAGTAATGATATGGTGGTGCCTTTGATTGAAACATCTGCTCTCTGGGCCAGACAGCCATGGAGATTGGAACTCTAGCAGGCCTCTCACAATACCTCTTTGGTAATTGCAGTCCCTGACCCAGGGATGTCGCAGTGCCCTGTGACTTCCTAGGGTATAGCTTCGATTTCTACTTTCTCTTTCCGGTCGTTTCTCTGAATCGTAACTTGACTTTGTCACTTGGATTCGCTTCTGGTTGGGGCACGCGACATGTCTTTTGTAAAACCCTTGTGTGGCAATCTAACTTCCAACCCTTTGAATAAACACAAACCTACTTCTGCCGCTTGCTCCCGAGCTTCCTGGAAGGGCGCATATGATTCGTGCCACAATCAACCCCGCTGCATACGAAGCTTTAATTGGCAACGAAGTACTTCTATTTAAGTTTGGTCAAAGTCAGATACTCATTGGTTGTTTCATTCCTTCTTCTTATGGGCAGAAGGGGATATGAGCGACAGGATCGGGAGAATATAAACTTAAGATCGACGCGGGTCGCATGTAACAAGCCACAAATCTGGGTAAACACGTTATAACAACGGCACGGCTTCCACGTGGCTCTGGGGAACTGGGATTCTTCTACTGGGTATTCCTTGCATGGACAAGCACCCCTATCTGTGGGCTACTTTAATATCATTATAATTCATCAAAACAAGCCGACTTCAAAAACGCCCGCTGAGATCTTCAAAAGCAAAAAGCCCCTTTTACCCCAGATGGCGAAGCGCGACCAGCTAGGGATGACGCTTCTCCAGATCATCTTCTTGCGACATCCATGTCTCATCCAGACTGGGGTTTGGAATAAGAAGTGCTACAACTCGAGCTAGAGATGCGAACTTTACCTTAGACTTTGAAACTAACAAAATCGCCTTGAATTTCGCGCTCAAATCAGATGGACTCCTTTGCTTTCCAATTAGCTAATGCGGAGACCTCAAAGTGTCATTAAGATCTCGCTGACGATAAATTGTAAAGAGTCTCCCACGACGTCTCCCACGCGGGGAACTAACTGGACATCTTCGTGTACGGACTGAGGCATCCAAGATAGATTTCTGGTCTCCTCGGTGGAGATGGTGCTGTGGCAAGAGGAGGCGTACACGCGCAAGGACGAAAATGGACAGCCTATATCCTTTGTAAGCTCCGGTTCAGCATCTTTTGAGCATCACGAAAACTTACTGGGTGTGTATAGGAGGAGTATAAGCGGCGAAAACCGGGCAACAAAAGATGGCAGTTTATGAGCAAGAGCGACCTACAGATGTACTCAATCACTGGGTACTCATCCCCGCCGCTGTCCAGTATCCATTTCGGCTAATGTGTTGGTAGTGTCGGCTTCTTCTTGGATTCCTACGATCTGTTCATTGTCAACCTTGTGACGCCGATCTGGGCCTACGAGTAAGCCTTTGTTCTCGCGATCTGGAATTTCCACTGTGGAAACTGCTCTTGATGACTGACCACCGCACGATTGGCTCAGATATTGGGGAGGTCTGCAACACAAACAGCCGCATTATCCTCCTCTGTTGCGGGGCTTGGTGAATTCTGCAGCGAATATCGGCAACATCGTTGGCCAGCTTTCTTTCGGCTACCTTGGCGATATTTTCGGCCGAAGATTGGTTTATGGCAATGAGCTCATAATCGGGATATTTGGACTCGTACTCCTGATTAGCTTGCCAAATGCTATTCCAACCCCAACGCTGAAGATGATTTGGGCCTTTTGCTGGCGGATAGTGCTTGGCATAGGAATTGGTGGGGACTATCCTATCTCTGCTGCGATCGTGGCGGAGAGGTCGAATCTGAAGAGACGAGGCCAGCTATTGGGCTGGGTCTTCTCAAATCAAGGCTGGGTAGGACTTTCCTAAAGCCTCCTGCTAATATACTGCCAATTCATGCTGATGGCAATTCAGGGTACTCTCGTAGGCTCGATCGTTACCCTTGTTCTGTTAGCATGCTTTTCGAAGTCTCTAAAGGGAGGCAATTACGCGCAGCTGGACGCTGTATGGCGTCTGCAAATGGGCTTGGCTTTGATACCAGCACTTCTCACATTGTGGCCGCGCCTCAAGATGCCCGAGGGGAAGAAGTATCTTGAATCTCGAGAGTTAACCAAACCGAAGCGTCCGGATTCCGTCGAGAGCCGTTTTACCGCCACCACCCACAGAACTCGCCACAGAGATTCTCTTGAATTAATCGTTTCAGATGGCCGCGGACTTCAAGAAGAGATCGATGCTGCGCGAGCCGAAGTCGAGGCACAAGGGCGCAGGGCCAGCCTCGACGTCTTCTTGGTGTATTTTAGAGAATGGAGGCATCTGAAAACTCTGATAGGGACAATGTCCTGCTGGTTCTTGCTGGACGTAGCGTTTTATGGGGTCAATCTGAATCAGTCAGTGCTTCTTATGGAGATTGGCTATGCCAAGGGCGCCAATGAGTTCTCCGTGTTGAAGAAGAATGCTATTGGCAACCTGATTATCGCCGTAGCCGGGTACATACCCGGCTATTTTTTCACAATCTACTTCATCGAGAAATTGGGAAGGAAATGGATACAGATCCAAGGGTTCTTGGTCGTTGCGTTGATGTTCGCAATCATTGCCGGCGACTACGAATACATGGGCACAGGCGGGAAGTTTGTCTGTCTCGCAATTGCTCAGGTACCCAGGCCTCCCTCTCTCACTTCTCTCCCTGATCTAATTCTTCCTAACATTTCCTCCCCACAGTTCTTCTTTAACTTCGGCCCCAACACCACCACCTTTATCATTCCCGCCGAAGTCTTTCCCACCCGCGTGCGCGGTTTCGGTCACGGCGTCAGCGCCGCAGCCGGCAAGGTAGGCGCCATACTCTCGACCCTCCTCTTCAACTATCTCAGCGGACCGACTGTAATCGGCTACTCGAACGTGCTGTGGATTTTTTTCGTGTGCAACATTCTCGGCGCGCTGTCTACTTATTTTTTGATTCCCGAGACCAAGTGGAAGGATGCTGACGTGCTGGATTACGAAGAGTGGTTTGAAGCGAATATTACTGAGATGAACAGATAATAAGCGAAGCTATCATAATAAGAATGTAAAGATACCCAATCGACCGCATGATTTTGGACGCTATGATAGATTCAGGCGTGCGGCAGGGCATGGACATGAACACAAGCCCTGGGAACGTACACGCATACGCAGCTACGTATCAGGGCCCTCCGTCTAGACCTCCGGTTCAGAAGAAAGACAGACAGACAGACAGACAGCCTTCGAACCTGGAGGTTCTCTCAAATCAAACACACCATCACCCCCTCATTTCCCCCATTATAGGCCAAACATGAATTCCAAACACTCCCTTGAAAAGCATTCGTTACTAACCTCGCACTCTCCACCCATTCCCCCCTCATCCTCTACCTTTCACCCTACGACGATGGAGCACCAACCCAACCTGGCCCGACTCTCTTCTCTCTCTCAATCCTCCAAGTCGGCCATACTCCAATCCTATCAACTAGGTCAAGGAAAGGAACGGAATATAGCATCTGAAATCGCCACAAAGACCCGTACTATAGCCATCGAAATCGAAACCGAGCCACGGAGTCGAGGGACATAGGAGATGAGAAATCAGCACCTCACTCACAAATCCTCTGATATAGCCAAACAATGCTCTCAACACTCCTGTTCGTGCGTGTGAAAGGTAGCGGAGATGTAGAAGCACCACATTCATCGCCACTCACTCATTCACTCACATACGTTATCCAGCGCCTCTGCTCAGCGAATTCCAAGATACAGTCCTATAGACAAGTCTTGGAGTCTAGCCGGTAAGAAAGAATCATCATCTGCACAAGCAATGGTTCAGCAGAGGGAGTCGTTCGTAATTTGCTTCGAAGAAGCTTATTATGCGAATCAGATACAGATACAGATCCAGGTAGAGATGCGAATACAGATATAACATCTCTGACCGCTGTCCAGGCACGTCTGGTACCGGATCCGAGCTATGCTTCGTCGCGATACAGTTGAGCTACATCGCCTTTGCAGTCCTCAAAGCTTTGTACAAATAGAACCTGAAGCTAGTAAAGCAAATGGACAGTGCTCAGTCCCGCCAAAAGACGAATGTCGAGACAAGATAAAAGCTGATCATGCACCAGAAAGCACAAGAAAGCACAGCTAACGGCGTGCATACATGACAGGACAAGACAACCTCTACAGAATAAAACACGTCCCTTTACCTCTGAAGCTAACAGATCTCATCCTCTTCCTTGTCCTCCTCCTCCTCCTCGGTGTTTCTCCATGCATAAAATACTACTGGGGGAGATTTTTTTATTAGTAGGTAGGAAAAGGTGTTGGAGAAGGAAGCGTAGAGGATGTCGGGGGGGTTGAGCGCGGCTGATTGGGGTTCTGAGGAGGCGATTGGGGGGTGAGGAAAGGGGAAGGGGGAAGATGAAATGGGGAAAGGGGAAGGGGAAAAGAAGGAGGAGGAGGCGGAGTAGGAGGAAGAGGGGTGCAGGTGCGGGTCGATGATGGCGATGGTGAGGTGAGGTGATATGAGTACGGACTTGAATCGATGAATGGATGAATAAACCGGCTGATAGAGGAAAAAGAAGGATATGAAGAAACGAGAGCCAGGGCTGGGGTGGACGGTGATTCCACTTAGGAAGAAGAAAAAGAAGAAGAGAAAGTGGAAGAGGAAGAGGAAGAGGAAGAGGAAGAAGCGAAAGAAGGACTGTGTACCGTTATGGACGGTCGGTCAGGAATATATCAAAAAAGGTGTGCATGCTGTTGTACGGCCCTTATTCGCGGTATGCGGCATGCAGAACCTTTGTTTCTTTAGACCACAAGCCAAGATAGCGGCCTTTTGGATATTAGATTGATTAGCGATCCAATCTACCCACCCTATGTGTCCTGTCCATCTCTATTACGGATTTGTACAGCTGACATCACTACCCACACGTATAATGTCTACTATAGCCAAGCCATGACACTCTTCAAACCGCAAAACCCCCCGAATTATGCTGTCTCGGCTCGCCCGCCGCCTCGAACGTGCCATTTGGCAGTCTGCGCAAACCTTGCGCAGTCGACGCGCCGGGAGCAACCCAAGTTACATTGTGGCCCAGGGCTTTCATGAACGCCGTGGTTTCGTTGTTGTAGGCGTACTCGAATTGGGCGGTGTTTGGTACCAGCTATGGGAGACGCGGTGTTAGCGGTGCATGAGCCTTGCGAAGGACATGAGTATTTGCGGGAACGTACCTGGTCATGAAGTCTAGGCTCCGCCAAACTTTCCTTCACCGTCTCGTTCTGATCCAGGACATGCCACAGATTCTGTATCGTCGCCGTGATGATGCGACTCCCGCCTGCGGAGCCAATGACATAGTAGAGCGTGCCGTTTTCGAGATATTCAACGATGGTCGGGGAGATTGAAGACAGCGGCCTCTTACCCGGTTTGATGAAGTTTGCGGGCGAGGGCTCGTAGCCGAAAGCGTTGGATTGGTTGGGGATTGAGAAGTCGTTCATCTCGTTGTTCATGATGACGCCGGTTTCGGGCACGACGAGCTGGCTACCGAAAAGTAGGTTCACGGTCGTGGTGAGGGAGATGGCCATACCGGAGGCGTCTGCCGTGACGACGTGGGAGGTTCCGTGTCTGGAGGTCATGGATAAGGTCGCTGGACAGGAGGGATAGGGTTGCTATATACTTACGTTTCGAGGGATTGCAACCCAGTAGGGTCATAAGACGAGACGTTCAGGGTATGAAAGTCTGAAATCTTACTTCTCACACTCTCAGCGGTGGTCTCGTTGAGCATTTCTTGCTGATACTCATCGAGGCCAGGAACGAATAGTGGATCACCCAGGTATGCTCGCTGTCCGTACCATGTCAGTCTTCTCGCTTCTGGTGAAAGATGTATCAGAACGCTGAAAGGCTCACCTCTCCATAGGCGAACCTCATTGCCTCATCAAGGCGATGAGTACTGAGGTTCAAGGTAGCAGCCTCACCAATGTCACTGTAGCCCTCAATGGTCTTCATGACCGACAATGCAACTGTGCCTGAAGATGGCGCAGAGCACGCGGTGAGTTTATAATTCCGGTAGGTAATCTGGGCCGGCTTTCGGATTGCAACGGTATAATTCTTCAAATCGTCGAGCGTCATGGTCCCGTTAGCGGCTTTCAGCGCCTGAATGGTAGCATTGGCAATGGGACCAGTATAGAACGCGTCTGGGCCTCGCTTCGAGATGGTCTCAAGAGTGTCGGCATAGCGACGCCTTGTAATGGTCTCATTCAGACCAAGTAGTGTTCCATTCGGAGCAAAGTCAATAGCAAAGTCTGGGTTCTCAGCCAGAAAATTAGGTCCTTTTCCAATAGCTGCCTTTTCATAGTTGACTAAGTCTTGGGTGACTATGAAGCCGTTACGAGCGACATAGATGGCTGGTTGCATGACGTGTGCCCACGGTAGTTTGCCGTAGTGCTTGTGCAGATATTCGAGGCCACGAAGTTCGCCAGGTACACCGCTTGCGAGGCCTCCGTACAGCGAGAGGGCTGTTTTGTTGTCGTACATGTCGGTGAAGGCTGCAGCTGGGGCTTTCTCTCGGAAATCGATAAACTCGTATGAGCCGTTGCTGCCGCGTACGATCATAAAGCCGCCACCCCCGATTCCGCTATGGTACATCCCGATCACCCCTATGCAGAATACTGTGCATACCAACTGCAAGAATTACGGCGGCCCGGTTAGTAAAGCTCAAGCATCGGCTAGCGCTGGCATTTTCGACTCACGGCATCTGCAGCATTTCCGCCATCCTTGATAAGATCGATCCCAATCTGACTGCAGACTGTACTCTCCGAAGCGACTGCTCCTCGCTTGTCCTTCACCTCATACTGTTCACCACCGCGTTTCTGTGCAGGCCCGATAGGAGCCCAGCATAATGCCAAATGGCCAAAGACCAGCGCCAAAGCCAAATAGAGATTCAATCGGTACATGTTGTCACAGAAACTACTCCCACAGCTGCAAATTAAGACGAAGAACGTAGGGAAAAGTTACATGATTGTAGAGGTACGTACCAGTGTGCCAAGAACATGAGGGGTAAGATAGGCTAGAGTCACTGCAGATCAACGAAAGAGGAAGGTGAGTAAACTTTGACCATCAACTCGCAATCCGCTATGTCACCTCTATTCCATGAGTACCTGTTGCGATGTCGAGGACAAACTCAAGAGCAAGACACATGCGTGGGAGTGAATACTTTAGGCTATGCTGACAGCCATGGGGCTAACATCTTTGCGAATGTTGTCTTAGCTCTCAGCCGAACATTACAAACAGTCGGACTTTTTCGGTACGTTGATCGCCGCCCCCAATGGAGATTTTCGGGCGATTGTGGTATCCTAGTTTGAGTTCCAAGAGCGAAGGATTTTCTGTCGAAAACGCGCACAGCCGAAAGTCCGGCTTGGTCATTCGCAAGGAAAGGATGCAACGCTGTTAGTGGGCGCTGTTCAGAGTTGGAAGACAAGGGTTGTGGTCTTCGAGCCTTAGAGCCGGGGGAGAGATAGTGAAATTCTGTCCCATACTAATGGTGCGTGAAAGTTGTTGACCTCGCTGCTGGCGATGATAATACACTGAAATTTACCCGTTTTGCCCTAGCCCTAAGCGGTAAAGAAGCGGAACACTTTCCGCTACCAGCCTCCCCAGCCATCTCGACAAGACCGAACATTCTATCCACCATAACAGCCATCATGTACAATTCTTCGCTGCTGTCAAACTTGCGACCGAAAGCATCCATCATCAAAGCAAGCCGTTGTCATTTCAGACTATCTGAACACCAAAATTCTACGAGCCTTCCCATCGCCGATATAAAACATCAGCAGGCTCTCTTTGCTCTTCCTAAAGCGCGACAAAATGGCATGGGTACGCCCAAAACATCCCAAGCGCAAGGTCGAGGTTGATCCAACAGAATCACTTCGCCCCGTCCTCGAATACTTCAGCTGCCGACCCAGTGCCTCCAACTCCAACAACAAGGAAATCATGAAAGTTCCGAAGAAGCAGCTCCTACTCCTTGACTCGTACCGTCCAAGGCCTCAGAAACGTCCTTATGAGGAATTGGAGCAGCATCAGAGATCGGACCATCACCATCAGAGAGCGGAACATGAGCCAAGGATAGAGCACCACCAAAGAATAGACCTCCACCAAAGAGCAGACGATCAGGTATCCGATCATACACGTAGCAGGGCGAGCTACCATGAGAGAGCAAGCCAGCGGTCGACATCTCATTACACAAGGGAACCCTCACCCCCACCACCACCACTGCCGACCTACAGGTCTAATGCCAGACCCGGTGCACATCTTCGGCTAATGCCTTCGCGACACCACATCACAGCCGATACTTACATTCCCAGAAGGCCATCATCGAGTTGGGCGAGTGCGACGACACCACTTGAGATGTAACAGCGATGCTGTCAGAGAGACTTTTGCTTTTGCATGCGGGTGCACTCAGCGTAATGGGCAGGTCTGATGATATGGGACAGCGAGTTGGCATTAATTGATGGATAATCTAGCATTTTCAGCGAAGGCCTCGGTCCTCAGGATGCTGTTGAGGGTAGTAATGGTAAATGCGATAATGCAAGGAATAGGTATCAGCAAAGAGCAACGCGGTGCTTGTTTCCTGCTTCAGAACGGTGCACCTTCAAATGATAACACTGCCGTATGTAATTGAACCGGACGTATATCGACGAGCTGCCTACCTTTGATGATCGGGTGAATGGTCAACCGAATGTTTCACGCTCACAGAGGGTTCCTTAGGGGCCTTTAGACAAGCGGCCATATTATTTCTCTTCTTGACCCAGGAAAGGTAGGTCTTCAACGAACAAGAGCCGGCCAATCTAACCTTCAAGGAGTTAGCGTCGAGCGGAACTCTCTAAGGTAGCCTGCGCCACCAAAATCTGTATGTGAAGTACTCCAATGCAGCTTCGATGTACAATTGCTTGCACTCGCTTGACAAGTCTCTCACAAGAGCTGTAAGACCTCATCTGCTCCATCTTGCCCATACTACTACAAGATCAGACAAGTAAGAAGCAGCGGCTACTACATCTCAAGTGTCCACTCTTAAAGAACATCAGCTTCCGTGGCCGTTGTAGTTCCATCTGTTCATCATCTCGTACCTGCCAACTTGTCATCTACTTTGATCATTGCAAGACCAATATGTCAGTCGAAACCATCCCTATGAAGGTCACCTTTCTGGGCTGCGGTATGCTATCGCAGGCCTCCCCAAGTCATCAATCTGACAGCGCTCACGGGCTCCAGGCAAGCTCAATTCTGCAATCGTCCAAGGCATACTCACCTCTCTCAGCAACAACAAGCACTCGGACTTTCAGCCCCCCTCCCACGTCTCCGGCCTCACCAACCCCGACGTCATCTCGCCAACATCTCTCATAGCCTGCGTCCACCACCAATCCAGTGCCGCATCGTTAACACAAAGATTCTCCCAGTTTCCCATTGTGACCATCCACGCGGGCGAAAATGTGCTCGGAGTACAGCGCGGTAACGTAATCATTTTCGGCGTCGAGCCCAGCGTTTACCGCTCCGTGCTTGCCGAGCCCGGGATGCTGGAGGCGCTGAAAGGGAAGGTACTTGTAAGTATAGTCGGCGGGGTGTCTGTCGCAAAGCTTTACGATGCCATTTTCCACGGCTCCCTGGAGACAGGAGGAGAAAAGAAAGAAGAGCACTGCCACGTCATGAGAGTAACGCCTGGAATATCTGCCGCAGTGCGGGAATCCGTATCTCTCATCAGCGAGGAACCAGATCGTAGATACCCGCCTGCGGTCCTGAATGCTGTTTATTCCCTGTTCATGCGTGTTGGACAAGTCAAAATCTGGCCAGAGCACTTGCAGCCAGCTGGTGCCACTATAACGGCGAGTGCTCTGGCCTTCTTATCTCTCGCGCTGGAAGGTCTGGCAGATAGTGCTGTCCGTGAAGGGATTGAGAGGCGGGAAGCCATCCAGATGGCTGCTTCGTGCATGATGGGGCTGTCAAAACTGACAGCGAACGGAGAATCGCCGACCGAGGTGAGGAAGAAAGTCGCGACGCCTGGAGGTAAGTGTGGGAATATCTTGAGACAATCAAGAGCTACTGACGGGCGGCTTTAGGGTCTACGGCTGCAGGCTTAACGGTACTAGAGGAGGGCAAAGTAAAGGACCTGTACATGGAGGCCTTGAGAGCGACTACGTTCAGGACTAGTAGGTTAGACGATCCAAAAGAATGATCCTTGGGCCGTTTGCTCCTGGCTACATATTGGACCTTTACTACGAACCGTTTCATTTTTCGGAAAGAACGAAGCTGCCGTCCATTAATTATATCACATGAGCCTACAGGTCTTATTTTTCTTTGGTCGGGTATCGCATATGCAGGCCAAACTGCACTTGTACGAAGTATGCTGTAAATCCGCCACCTGAAACAAACTTCGCATACACTGACATGCACAACGGCTCGCGACGTCTTGGATGTCGATCCCGAAGCCAGATGCACCCCCACGTTATAATTCCATGGGATCCCACTCTGGTGGGACACATCCAGGGAATCTGTGTTCCTTCCCAAGACGTCCCACCAAGAATGCTTTTGTCCAGCCATGTCTTCCTCCTCCATTTCGCCACCTTATGCGCAACAGCACACAATCCATCAACAGCATTAAATGGGCTCATTCTCCTAGATCCATCAACCAGCATCACCACCATACCGCCACTGCTCAACTTCTCCGCCACAAGGTTCCCAGACAACGACACCTTATCCGCCACCGGCACCCTCTCCGCCACGAACCGTTTCCCTCGCTTCAACGACACCATCCACCAAGCTGTAATCAGAACAGAAGCCCTCTATCCGAGCGCCATCTTTGTAGGCGCCGACGCCACATCTATCACCGGTCCGACGACGGACCCTGATCGGCTTACCGATGTGCGGCTGACCTTCAACTACCGCGTCGGGCGGTATCGGAGCATCTTCATCGAGATGGAAGCATGGGGTCAGGTATGAGCAACTTTTACGGCAACATCGTCTCCTCTCCCCACCCTACTCTTCGCCCCAAAACCTAAAATCATAAGAGCAAAAACAGCCCTCTCACGCCTTTTATGCATCGTCGGCAACTCCCTAACCCCCAATAAAAACCCCCTCGCCAAAAGTCTTCACTAACATCCCCCCTCCCCCAAAATCAGTGGACCCGCCCCCGCCCTACCACCATATCCCCGCACAAGAACTTAGGCCCCCTCCCCCCAAACCTAGGCATGGACCTCGTCGACGCCTCCAACCTACTCCGCGCCTCCGGCTACATGCAACCGTACGACGCCGTCGACGTCAAGTGGCCGACCCCCTACCCGGTAGCTCAGCAGCAGGTGTTTTATTTTTTCCAGATGGAGGGGACGGAGCCGTCGATTGTTGCTGTGGGGACGAGGGATAGGAGCGTGACGCCCCTGGATTGATTGAGTCAAATGGGAAGGGAAGGGAAGGGGAGGGAGAGAAGGAGAAAGAAAGAGAGAGGAGGGGTGGGGGAAGGTGGAATGAGGGTAGAATATAAGGTAAGGGAGTAGTCTGGACGCTGCGTACTTGAAAAGTCCGCAATTTGCTCGGCAACATGCGTCCAAGATGCGATCTGCGGGTCGAACTATCATTCACCGTTCACTTCAATTCGTGCAATGGCCAATCGCACCCTTCTCTCCCGTCCTCAGTATGAAGCCATCGTCCGAAGCTTCTCTTTCAAAGATGTCAAAACAACAAGAATCCCAGCTTCACATTCTTAGAGGTCTGAAATTCAGAACGGACAATTTCTTTGTTAAACCATATTATCCAAACAACACCTTTATCCCATGTCCCAACCCAAAACCATTCCATTCAAAGCATGACGCGCCTTTCATAACCACTTCCAAATCGATCAATCTTCTCCATACTGTTACCTTCTAAATTACACCCCTATCATCCCCTGTTCTCGAGATTGTGGGATATCTATGTGAGAGGGGTAGGAAAGGGGGGAAATGGGAGAGATGCGGTCGGTTTGTGAGCTTTTCGGCGGGAGGGGCGGGAAGAAGATAGGAGGAAGGAGGGTGAGGATGGGGCGGAGGGAAAGGTGGGGAGGGAGAACAGTGAAGATGGATTGGTTGGGAATATGGATATGGGGATGGATGTGGAGATGAAGATGGAGGCTGGGTTGATGTGGTAGGCGGGATGGGAGGGGGTGAATGTACGCTCCTTGACGCCGTAGTTGATGTATATGATAGTAGTGTTTTGTATCGTCGTGTCTCGTGCAATCTCTTGTTAGGGGCAAATCCCTCACTGTTAATGACCGAGCAACCATCAAAAGACTAGCCGGACCCTGTCAACAGGCTTCGGCTCCAAGCGTCCAATAATACAGATTATATTGTCTATACTCCAACACACCACTTCTCAAGGATCAAAAAACCCTAGTGCTAATCGATGGCTCGTAGATCACTGCAAAAACTCTCGTTATGTCCAAGAAACTCTCAGTCTACCAAAGGTAGGCTAAATCTATACAAGTCTTGGCTTCCTTCTTCCAGGCTATCCATCACCCAACGTACTTCCCATACATCGCAAACTGCTCATCCGCCCTCAACCTCTCCAAATCCTCCTGCCTCAAACAAAGTGCTACCGCAATCTCGCCATCCAACGTCCTAGGCATCAAATAGATCAAACTCTCCACCGGCACGAACTGCGGCCTCCGCACAGCCTCCGGTTTGTCCAACCCAAGGTTGAAATCAAGTCCACAGCAGTCTATACCAGCCCAAGAGCTAAGCATAATGTCCACAGATAGATCAAGCAATCGTTTTTACGATCGTTTCCATTGACACGAAACAAAAACCATCGTCACACGCCCAATCCCTATGTGCACAGCCCGGAGGCTGGTGCAACGACACGATAGGAAAGCTCTATACTTTGCAGAGCGTGAATAATATGTGCCGGTCGCTAGTCCTAGGCTCGCCGGGAAGGAGATCAATGTCCTGGTCGAATACCCCACTGGATAAGCAGAGGATGGTAGGTACGGAGTGTACCCTGCCGTCTTGATCCAGTCCTGAGAACATACCCTTAACAGGTTCGAAATCGACTCTGGGTCATTGCCCTATATACAAGCGTTATCTGAAACTTCAATTCGCCAACTCTTACCCATGCTTTCCTGTCCGATGTCTTGCAGCTTCCCAACCCTGGCGATCGAGATGCTTTGGAGACTCATCTTAATGGACGGTCTAGACGCTCGCTCTGAGCTTTGCTGGTGGTGTGTTTGTAGGAGTTATTAATAGACCGAGGATTGTCGTAAAAGTTCCACACAAGCTCGTTGGCTGGTCGAACCTGGCTCGACAATTAGTCACCATTTATGATCAACGACGCTGTATACCTACAGCTCGCCAAGCGGCAAGGGATAAAGCGTAATAGTAGCCAGGGCTGACCTCGAGCTGGGCCGATTCCCTGTATCCGGAGCTGCCCGCTTACGTTTTTTGTCCTGCATTGTGATGGAATACATAAGGCCAAGCGGAGGGTTGGACAGATTGGGGGAGATTTAGTTGAACGATCCTAAAAGGGTCGTTGCAATCCACAAGTTGATTATACGGTATATGAATCAAGTAAGCCATTGAAGGATGAATAAAGTGGTATAAGGAGAAGTGAGAGGAGAAGTAAGAGGAATACGCATTTGACGAAGGTTAAGGGTGCTTTCTTCATCTGTACCTAACGCCACGCCGATCGACTTTCTGTACTCGACTATTCTCCGTGGATTAGGCTCGCGTCCTGCATCTTATCTTCGCCACGCTGCCCTAATAGACGTGGGAAGACACAGCCTGAAATCTCTAACACTTTTCAATTTTCTCTTTTCGCTTTGGCAACGATCCGGCTGAGGTTTCTGTCTTTTGCCTTCTCCTTGTTGAAAACCCCAATCCGCAGTCACGAAGAGTGTTTTCCTGTTTTTCTTTCATATGGTGAAAATTGAGCGACGAGAAATTGAGCTTCAAGCCTTCAACTTCTCCAAGTTGTAAAGCACACGAATCCTATCACACCACTCAGTGGCTGACATTCCTCTGCGCTCTTGTGCCCAAGCCAAGCGAACCAGCGGCAATCCCACTGTGAAAAACCCTATAAGGCATAGTGACAAAAAAAAGCACGGCTGAAGTTTGGGCGCATCGTGTTGCCCAACACGACAGAAACCTCTGTGAACGTCATCAATGAATGCTTCTCTCTCATCATCCCCAGGGAAGCCTTTGCATGTTTGACTTCGATTTTTTTCACCCATGTCATCAACGAACTCCGCGCTCTCAAGTAACAGCTGTACAGGCGTCAAGACTTGTGTTTTGCTTCTTGTCTCCCCTTGATAGCTCTCCTTTTCAACTGCTCAACAAAAGCGTGTGAAATCCTCCATAATTCTTTCGGGATGTCACCACGACAACCTTCTCGGCAGCATTGGTTTTCTGCAGTCATCTCACCAGATTCCGTGCGAGGGTGAACAGAAACATTTCAAAGTCCCCCCGAGACCATCCCGCATAGATACTCACTAAGAGAAAGTCCCATCGGACATTAAATGGTAGCGGTTCGTTAAGTCTCAGGACTTCTTCGATAAGATTCAAATCTTCCCGTCCATGCCGCATAGAAGACACCGAGCGCAACTGACCTGCGTGAATTGTTCTCCAAGCAACACTTAATTTCGTCATGTCGGCCGTCCCGTTTCTCCACGATTTTGCGCAAGTGGGTGCATAAGAGCATAGGTACGTACCGATCGTTTTTGATCCAAGGTGAGATTGGCAATATCCTCATCGCTTGGCCTTAGTACTACATATGTTGATGCATCATCGACTTCTGCGAGTTTGCTAAGATTGATACCGATCCTCCGTGCACTTCTTTCGCAATTATGCCACGGGCGGCGTTGCGCTTCGTCTCTAGGATCTCTTATGGTCTTTTTGAGTATAATGCATTAACGTGTGAAAGAAATGAGAAAATCTGTGGTGAGGATATGGATCATGCATGCCACTTTTTGGCTGATTCTGACGACACGCCCTTCAGCTTGCTGTATGGAATGCGCGTGAAAGGAAATATCAATAAAGGCGATTGCAGCGCAATCCTTCTGCAGGTTGATGGATGTTGAGCTGATTTTAACGTTCGTCACCAACACCTATATAAAACAGGAATCATCTTTGAAGGTGCGGACTACCCTCTCCCTCTCTCTCTTAATTTTTGTTTGGCTTAGGTTATGGTCACGGCGTCGCTCTCATGGTTGTCTTGGAGTAGAAGCTCCACGCCTAGAATTATAAGTTGAAAAAGAACAGCTCGTATGACAAATCACCATTCCCGATCTAGGTCTTCGAGGCGTATCCATGTCATTGTTGAAAACAAGGATGAACGCACAGACTGTGTGGTGATGGAAGGAAAAACATCTGCAAGATCCAACATGTGAGCACAGAGAAAATGGTGGAAGACACATCGTTGGAAGCTCTGACTGGACTTTTGCCTGGTGAATGATGATTAAGGTATAGAAATAACATAGTCTAGGACCTAGAACTCTAGATCAGATGACGTAGATTGCGGGGACAATGAAATCTCTTAAATGAAGAGAGAGGAACAGATCGATTACCACTGTTGTGCGATAGAACAGACCGACTCCAAGAATATGTCTATTAAAACGACAGAGACCGAAAATGATGTCGCAGTCGTCAGCCAAGAAATCCATTCACTGAAAACAAGGTACTGACCTACAGCAGCAGCATAAAAATTTACTATGCTGCCTGCTGCACAGCTTTTAGGACCGAAGATGTAGCTTGACATTCCGAAGCTTGAAGTAAGTGAAAGAGCTGTGGTGTCTTCGGCACTAGAGACCGAATGCATCTCAGGAATGTTCTTCAAGACAGTGAGAAGCCAAGTGTAGCCATCACCATCATTCAAAGTATCATGAAAAACAACGTTCTCTCGAGACATGTTCTTTTGCTTTAGCGATTCTTCTGAAAATATGAGATAGAAACAAGCAACCGAAAACCAGCTCGAAGCCACAAAGTCTCTCGGGAATCCAAGGCACGGACGCACATGTCAACCATTGCTTCGTGATAGTGGCGGTAAAACGCAAGACGTACATTGCCATGGACGGGCGGGCGGGCATCATAGGCCGGGAGGGACCTGTGGGGCCGAGTGACGTGAAAGCTTTTATCTTTGTGTGAGTGGAGATACTCATCAAGCCATGCTAGGACATGGTTCTTTGATGAGTGATGATGTTAGCTGGTGGCTTGCGATTCAAAAAGCTCTCAAGAAGCATGATGACTTGATTTTCAACCACTTCAACAACCTGTAAAAGCGTAGAACTGAGCAAAAGTGCTTTGCTGGAGATGCAGGGGTGTTAGACCCAGGCTCATCTGCCTGACATCGAAGTAATCATTTTGTATCCTGAGTAAGACCTTTTCGTATTTGACCGCTGTGTCTGGATATCCAACTTTGACTTTTCCGAGGTTGTAAAGAGCTAAAGGAATCAATGTTCTAGTCGATTCCAATCTTTCTTCAGCTAAGCTCCCAACTGATGAACGTCTCATGGTTGTCCGGTAGTTCCCGCAAGACTGAAGTATTGTTCAAAACCAATCGGTTGGGTGCCAGTGAAAGTCCACCGAGCAGTAGGCTAAGCACCAAATCATACCTGGCAGCAATAAAATAAGGCATTTCCCTCATTTCATTCCTTTGCCTGCTTCGCCGCCATTTTAGCCAGCAAATGTGTCGACGAGTTCTTTACCCGCGCAGCTAAAGTCCCACCGTCAGCGTTCGTCTGATGCGCACGCCACGCTCATGGGAAGCTGCTTCCAAGGTGGCTGTGCTTCTATCTGTCTCTTTATCCGTTCACCAATCAGGAGTGTGCCGTCGAAGTTCCATTCGCTTGAACCCCCATTCTGCGATACCGGGTCACAACCAGACGCAGGTCAATGAGACAGAGAGAGAGACAGCGAACATGAAGTTGACAAGGAAGGTCGTAATCTGAAGATTATATCCCAGTCAAGCAAGTGCGCATCGGCCTCGAATCATTCTTTCCCTAGCTTGAGCTCCATGGGCTCACTTCAGACAATGGGGCGAGTCAATCTACAACAACAAATGATTAGTAGTACGGTCTCTGTTGAAAGGCATTTGGCCTGCAGATTTAGTCGTTTGCTGCATCGTGTAGATGATGAAGCTAGGAGTTGAAAGGAAGTGAAAGGATCAGAGAAAGTGTGCTATAAATCTCGACGTCAGCGCGGATATCATGTCACCTCAACCAGGCATGAGGTCATAAGAGGACTGTGTAGACACACATTCAAAACATTGGTGAAATCTGAATCGCATCAGTCAAGCATTAAAGCAAGCAATGTACGTTGGGCAGCATAGATTGTCCGTCCTTCGTAGAGGATTCTCAGGATACAGCGTTATTCTCCACGCCATTAAGTACGCAATGCTCATCACCCGACGCTAGAGTCGTGAATGTCAAGTCATGGACAATGCCTGTCAATAGTCAGTCAGAGACGCTCACTTGGGTTTGTTCACGATACAGTGTTATCGAGAAGAAGAAGAAGAAGATAAACAAGATGTTGAGCCGAATTGTAATTCGAATATGGCTCCTTGACACATTTTGAAAGTTGAATTCGTTGTGCAGGACGGCTTCGATTGAAAGTAGGATGATGTAAATGGGAAGAACTTATCACGAGCAATGCCTTTTGCGTGATCTGTTAATTTAGAGCGTGTGCGTATAGATGAACAACTTGAATCGAAGAAAATTGCAAGGTAAAAAACGGTCTCCAAAGCAAAGATTGTAATGCTCGATAGATCGTCCGTTAGGTTTCAATCCTAGTATGCTTGGTCCCACACGGTAATGATTGTGTATGACGAGTAACAAAATCTATTAAAGGTATCGATATTTGGGAATCCTTCGCCATTCTGAAAAGGAAGGATCTGATGTACCCAGTGATATTCCATGCGGCCAAACCTCAAGAAGCCCATTCCCTCTTCGAGACTGAAATCCACATAGTGCGTTCATGTTCTTTCGCGGAGGAAGCCATGACTAAGAGGGCGCGGATTAACTCGTGGTCGTTGCTTTTCTGACTCGTCGATTGATTCTGCTCAATCTCTTAAGTAGCCATTTGACCTCCTTTTTATTGCCGCCTCGTTCTCAATACCATGATGACTTTGCGATTCAAATTGCTTATGTAGTAAACGAACGATTGATCGATCCATCACCGACGTCCCCAGTGCAACTGCTGTTCCTTTGTGGCACCTGTTTAATCATCAGGCTGCACATAGCACTCAAGCTCTCATGATTAGTCTTCTCGTATGTCACTGCACCGCGTTGCTTATCACTGAGTACCTTAACCAGCGTAGGGTGGATGTCTTTATGCTTCAGTAGACCCTAAGAAAAAGGATAGCGACAAGGTCAACAGAAAGGATAAGGTTCATCACAGAAGACAATACGTAGCTCTTCAAGTGCTCGATTCAAAGTTCAGCGAAAAGTTATTCGCTACTGCATCGTTTCCAGAATCTAGGCAATGAGTGAAACTGAAGTAAGCAACAAAAGCACAAAACACGTATTTATGTATAATGATTGAAAATCCAAGCAGAGCGTAGTGAACAGTGCAGAATGCATGTATCAACAGAAAGTTCAAGCAAAGCAGTGACGAAAATCTCTATTTCACTACAATCACCGCACTCCATTCCAACCCCAAGGGTCCAGTAGAGAGCAGCTTGCATCTCACCACCCAAGCTCAAATGACCACTGAAACATGCAAATCAATCAAAATTAAAGGCAGCGTAAAGTAGCAGCACCATGCCAACTGGACCGGGATTTGACTATGCAAGAGTAGTGGAATAAGCGACAAGAAGCAGACGGCGAGCTACCCGGCTGACGACTGTAGTAAGCTTCTAAGGACGAATGTACAGAGGTTGGTGCTGAAATATTTGTGTGGAGATCGTGTATATGTGAGAAGTTGTAGTTCATCTGCTGTTGTAAACTCATATATGGAGATCAAAACGGTGTGAGAAGTTGTATCTCAACTCCTGCTATAGGCTCATGATTGATAAAAAAACCAAAGCCATTATAATCCATTTGCAAAAGGACAGCCCGTGGAAGCGATGATTCCTACCGTGAATCTGATTCAACACCAGTATTGAATCCCCTGAAAACCACTGATGATGCTTTTATAGGCATGTCCAAGTAAGGAATGATGAACGTGCGTATGCGTTGCGTGTCTTGTAGGAGAGATGGAAAGATGGAGAGAAAGGGACCCTTTTATCCTCACGAACCCCAAATGTGAATCTCAACGCCAAGCCAAATTCCCACCACGGTGAATAACAACAATAAATCAAATACGCACAGCAAAACTTTGAATGTACATCACTGCGAAGATAGTATTACTTTATAAATTCTCCGCGCACTGTGTACGAGATAGAAAGGAATAAAGTGCAGCAAAGAAAAGAAGGTCTGCCATCTGATGTGATTCTGGTATGCGAGAATCGTAGAGCTGAGCTGCTATGATCGCCCGCAGCGTAGATGAAACTATAGCAATGATTCAGAGAAGGTCAAGACTCAGGCAGCGCCGTTTTATGGAGTTTGTGTCTTTCCACAGCTGGCATGAAGGGGATTATGGTGACATAGTAAACATTTGATTCTTTCAGCTTACCGATAGTAACCCAAAAAGCTTCATGGAGACCAGCTTGTTTGATATCTGGACTCTGGACTCTGTCTGGTGAGGACTGTGCAGCAGGTAGAGCTGACAGACTTGGCGGCGGCATGTGAATGCAATTATTTTGTGACGGAAGCTCACTTGGGCTTGATGCACTCACTTTCGCAATTTTCAACTCATACTAAGTTAACCATCTTTACCCACAGACGCCAGCATTGGCTGGTTGAGGTACCTTTCAAGTACTATATTTCGGACACACCACGATCTTCAACAATTCCACTACGCTTCTAGAATACGTACTTGAAAGTGTCATCATCACGGATCTCGTTTCTGCCCTCACCAGTCTCACATCAGTGAAGCTTCCGCCACCTTACCCATCCACCCCATTCAAGGCTACCATATTTTCAAGCTCACAACAAGACCACAGCACACTTCTTGATACATCTGCAATACCAGCAACAATGCCATCCTGCATCATCTGTAACAAGGAGGAAGCGAAAGTCTGCCAGGTTTGTCACTCGGCCAGTTACTGTTCAAAACAATGCCAGACCAAAGACTATCGGACTCACAAACTGCTATGTTCAAGATTCAAAGAGTATCAGATCCGGCCTGAGGAGCACCAGAGACGAGGAATCATATTTCCCGAGTGTGAAAAGTCACCGCTATGGGTCTGGATCAAACCCGAAAGCAAGGACGGATACCAGCAAGGAACTTAATAGTCCGCCCTCACTTTGCGGACTATCAGTCCAGACGGTCCAACTGGACTGGTCCAGTTGGACCGTCCAACGATATTTGAACTATCAGTCCAGATCGTCTAGATAATCTAAACGAACGGTCTAAACTAATAGTCCAAATATCGTTGATGTAGCACATAATCATTCAATTATTTCTCGCACTCGGCTAATTATCGGCCTTCTTTCAAGGCGGATATCTAAGCAGTATATCCCTAAGCCACAGACATTAATTCTGACCCTGCCTACTCTGATATAGATGTTGTTGGAATTCAGCATCTCAGCCCTATTATGGCTTGGCATGAACCATAAGTAGCACTCAACTCCATAGAATAACAATCAAGCCGTCATCAAATTCCATTAGGTTATAAGCCCGGTTTGACGCGAACCATCACCACGACGACTTCCTTCGTAAGAGGTGAATATCTCTACGTCGTATTAATTCAGTTATAGAAATCTTAGTTAACGTTCGCTACGTTAACACAAATTTTTATCTCTACGATATCAACACGCGTTATTTCACCTTCATTCCGCGAAAATTCTACGATACGATATTAATTATAACGCTTACGGGTCGGAAAGGTGTGGTATCTGTTGAACATAGTCGTTTTTAACTTTTTTTCAACTTTTTTTAAAAAATTATATCTTTTTAATCTATTTATAGAATTTTAAAATTATATAAGCGTTCGCTTAAGCTTTTTACGTGTTTTTAGAATATAAAAAAATATTACGTAATATATTTATTAAAAACCCAATGGGAGTATGGGATATCCCATATCTTTCGATATGATATTCGAAAAACTAATCCTATACCATCAAATATATCACATCTTTCCGACTCGTAATAACGCTATTAAGAGTAAAAAGATTAAGGGACTTAAAGAATTAGAAATTAGAGAGAAAAGAGAAAAGCGAAAGCGTATTAAGATATTTAGAAGAGAATAATTAAAAGGTAAGATACGAAGAAATAAATATTCTCTCGAAGTCTATAAAGGTCTAGATATAAAGAAATAAACACTCTCTCGAAGTCTACGAAATAGTTATTTAATTACTCTATAATAAATTATACGAATATCTTTAAAGTTAATATTTACGAACGCTCTTAAAGAGGATTATTTATCTTAAAAAGCTCTACGCGATAGACACACACACGTTTAAAGTACTCTTTTTAATTTTTCTCTACATAAAACGAATAAATTAAGCGAAGATTTATTAATTTAAGAAGACTTTAAAGTAGAACACTTAAGATAATAATTCATGAAAGCTATAGCTATAGCTATAGTCCAGGGAAGGTAAATAGGTCTTCGCTGCAGAGGGAGTATTGAAATTCAGCATCTCAGCCCTATTATAACTTGACATAAATTATAAATAGTACTCAACTCCATAGAATTACAATCAAGTCGTTATTAAATTTCATTAGGTTATAAGCTCGATTTAACGCGAATTATTATCACGACGACTTTCTTCGTAAGAGGTGAATATCTCTACGTCGTATTAATTTAGTTATAGAGATCTTAGTTAACGTTCGCTACGTTAATACAAATTTTTATCTCTATAATATCGATACGCGTTATTTTATCTTTATTTCGCGAAAATCCTATAATATAATATTAATTATAACGCTATTAAGAGTAGAAAGATTAAGAGACTTAAAGAACTAGAAATTAAGAAGAAAAGAGAAAAGTGAAAGCGTATTAAAATATTTAAGAGAGAATAATTAAAAGACTAGATACGAAGAAATAAATACTCTCTCGAAGTCTACGAAATAGTTATTTAATTACTCTATAATAAGTTATACGAATATTCTTAAAATTAATATTCACGAACGCTCTTAAAGAGGGTTATTTATCTTGAAAAGCTCTACGCGATAGATATATATACGTTTAAAGCACTCTTCTCGATTTTTCTCTACGTAGAATAAACGAATTAAGCGAAGATTTATTAATTTAAAGAGGCTTTAAAGTAGAATACTTAAGATAATAATTCATGAAAGCTATAGCTATAGCTATAGTTCAGGGAAGATAAATAGATCTTCGCTACAGGAAGAGTGTTGGAATTCAGCATCTCAGCCCTATTATGACTTGGCATGGACCATAAGTAGCACTCAACTCCATAGAATAACAATCAAGCCGTCATCAAATTCCATCAGATGTCCTCGTATTTTTCGAGCTTACTTTCGCTGCCTTTATGAGAGTGATGTTGAAAATAATGTATCACCTCTCAACACCTGGCAAATGGTCACGTGATTTAACGTCTTAGCATGGCGATCGATATCTACTCGATTTCAGCTATATCTGCGGAGTCAAAACGAGTGTTTTCTGAGGTTAAACGTACTATTTCTAACTTTAGAGGTAGGCTTTAGGGTGAGATTATTGAGATATTGAAGTGTCTGAAGTTATGATTTCGATTGAGTGTCTTTACGAAGGAAGATCTATATGCGATTATTGAGATCATGGAGGATGGAGCAATGGAAGCACTCATTGAGGCCTCGGACTGATAGTCCAGATCGTTCAATATGAGGTTGAACGGTCTAGGAGGCTGGACGGACTGTGGACTGTTTGTATAGCTTCATTTTGGACCGTCCGGACCGTTAAGTTCCCTGGATACCAGAGTCTGGTCCTGGATGACCACCTGACGACCTCTTCACAGGATGCGAAGAAGGTGCTGTTTCTAGACATACAGCACAACCAATCACGAAGGCGAGCGTTAGATGACACTCTAGTCATCGGCTACTGCGATAAGAAGGTCCGTGGTGACTCATCTCCCAACCGAAGCATCCAGGTGGTCGCCAAGGGTGCTACGACATCACTACAGTTGGAAAAATACTATGGACATGTTCCAAGATGCCTTTGAGTTTTATGATTTCACTGGATCGAAGAAGATGATGGTGGAACTGGCCGCTCTGTTTAATCCGAAAGCGTTTCGCGAATTCTTTGCAGATGTCAAGGCGAAGAAAACGGGCAATGATGCCAGCTGGGTGACTGCAGAGTCGCAAGTCTAACTTGGGAAGGATGACGATCCATGGGGAGATCATCTCGGGGAAGGATCAGCGGTATGGGCACCCCCAACACATTGTTGATAAGCGAGAGATAGATGAAGTAGAAACTTACCTTAGTAAACACACACGATAAAGTTAGTAGATGAAGCTTCCAAGAAAAAAGAAAAAAAGAAAGAAAGAAAGAAAGAAAGAAAGAAAGAAAGAAAGATGCGACTTCCCTCCATACGTTTCTTTTCTTCCCCGTGCCCCCAAATGTCGAAAATCCAAAATAAGGATCAGCAGCCTTCGGGGAATCTTTAAGAGCGAAATGCCGGGTGGCAATTAATGACGTGATGAGATGGATCTGATGAATAATATCCGTGGATATTTCCCACTCCATCATCCGTGGATATAAGGGACAGCCATGGAAATAGCTGCCAAGTACATCTTTAAGATATATCTATTTTCCGTGCATGTGCCTTATATCCCAGTAGACCGCAACCAAGTAGAAGTAATACTAAAGTAATCTTTTGCTTCATTCATCTGTTCGTCGCGCAGAATTACAAAGCGCGAGATCCGAATGCATCAGAACCCCTTCGCCGTATTACAACATAAAAACTCCACTCTTCCTCTCAGTCTGCTCTGTATATATGCACACATTCAACCCTGATGAACGTCCACAAATTCTCCGACACTCCCACATTTTTGAATTTTCCTTCTGGCAATTGATTGGGATCGCTTAACCTTCCCTTCATGCAAGCCACCCGCAATCCCGAGGGACTCCTTCCTCACCAAGAATATCTATCCTTTGAACATGGAAGCATTCACGACCACTTTCAAGATGCTAGGAACGCCATACCACAAGCTGTAGCGAACAATGGAAATAACCGAGTCATCAGTAGAGCCTACCAGGCGGTTACCGATGGAAATCCAGGCAGTCAATCCGCTGAGCGAGGGAGCAGTGATACATTGCGAAACGGAGCGAGGAGGATCATGGCATCCGGAGAGAGGAACAGTAAATACACTAACAGCAGCGACACAATTGGAGATGAGGAAAAGCACGATTTGAAGTCCCATAACGACACGCCACTGGCACACAACAGCACCTCTTCCATTGAAGACACGGACAAGCAAACTCGAGGCTCTCCGTACACCGACCTGGCCCATCGACCGAGCACTGACTCGTCTCGTGACTTGGAGAAGGGAGAAACCCGCCCACAAGAGCACCACCGAGTCAATCAAGAAGGCGAGGATGATAAACAAAGCAAATGGGAAAACAACGTGGTGGGTTGGGATGGGCCCAACGACCCACAGAACCCTCAGAACTGGAACAAGTCGAAGAAATACACCGTCACCATCTTCTACGCCACCTTGACCTTCTGCATCACCTTTTCCAGCAGCGTCTTCAGCACCGCCACCATGGTCACTGCTAAGATATACGGAGTATCAAACGAAGTCATGACGCTGGGCACCAGTCTGGTTGTCCTTGTGAGTGTACCCTCCCAGCTTCATCATCCTCCACTGACACATCCATAGGGTTTTGCCGTTGGCCCGATAGTATGGGGTCCCCTCTCCGAGCTCTACGGTCGAAAGATCCCTCTATTCTTCGGCTTCACCGTCTTCGCCATCTTCCAGATCCCCGTCGCCGTAGCCCAGAACATCCAAACCATCATGCTCGCTCGATTCTTCGTCGGTGTCTTTGGATCCGCACCGTTAGCCATAATAGGAGGGACTATAGCGGACTTCTGGGGTCCTGTCGAACGAGGGTTCGCCCTTGGTCTCTTCTCCGGCGCAACGTTCATTGGACCCGTGGCGGGACCTATCGTGGGTGGCTTCATCACCCAGAGCTACCTGGGATGGCGATGGACGGCCTGGATCACACTTATCATGGCCTCTTTCTTCGGAGTACTGGCATGCCTCATATGCTCCGAGTCCTACGCACCCGTGCTGCTGCAGCGCAAGGCAGCAAGAATACGCTTCGAGACGAAGAACTGGGCAATACATGCGCCGGCAGATGAAAACAAAGTCACCATGAAGGAAATCGTCAACAAATACCTCTTCCGTCCCTTCCTCATGATGGCGCTCGAGCCAATTCTCGTCTTGATAACAATCTACATGGCCGTCATCTACGGAATCCTCTACCTCTTCTTCGAAGCCTACCCCATCGCATTCCAAGAAGTGCGAGGCTGGAACGACGGCGTCGGCGCCCTCCCTTTCCTCGGCATCACCATCGGCGTCATTGTCGGCGTCGCCATCATCGTCTACACATCCAACACACGCTTCAAGCAGAAGATGGAAGCCAACGGCGGAAAGCCGATACCCGAAGAGAGACTGGTCCCTATGATAATCGGCGCCTTCTTGCTCCCAATCGGCCTGTTCTGGTTCGCCTGGACATCCGACCCGCATATTTCCTGGGTACCGCAGGTCATCGCCGGCATACCGACCGGAGCCGGGGTCCTCCTGATTTTCTTGCAAGGGCTAAGCTACATCATCGACGTTTACCTCATGCACGCAAACAGCGCCATCGCGGCCAATACGCTCGTGCGATCTTTGGCCGGCGGAGGATTCCCGCTGTTCGCTACGGCCATGTACCACAAGTTGGGCGTAGCCTGGGCGACCAGTCTTCTGGGCTTCTTGACCGTAGCGTTTTTGCCTGTGCCCATATTCTTCTACGTCTATGGGAAGAAGCTACGGGGACTGAGTAGATATAGCCCGGACATGTGAGAGGGAGATGGCATTATCAGTCAGGACGCATTGAGCGTCTCATAGCTTGTACACAGAATGAGTACCGCTTCCTAGCACGAGCTCCACCCAACCATCATACTCTCATTGCTTAATTCCCCGCTCCCTTTGCCAGCAGACTATCCTCGACTCAATAACCCCAGAAACTCCAATCCCACCTTCCGCTACCGCCCCGCAGACTCTATATCATGCCCATCACAGCTGTGCGCTGATTTCAGAACCAACCTCCTTTCATATATCTAAAAATGAGGGCTAGGACGAGTTTTTACCCTACCACCAACCTTATCTTTCTATGCTTCCTTTTTCTTCCCCGGCTACTAATTCATCTCCTCGAATATTATACTATACACCTATCTATCATTTCATTCATCGCAGCACGTAATCGCTGCCGTCACGCTCACAGCGCCACAACATATTAGAATGAACCCAAGCGCGATAATGGAATTTACTTTTGAGATTTCTTTCCGCTTCAAAATCTATTTATTCATGGTACGTAGAATCGTCTACCGAACAAGGGTCTCCTTATATGTATGTGAGCGGAACTCCGAAGCCCTACCGATGACCAAGCCAAGTCAGCTACCCCTGCTATCTGCTATCTGCTGGCGCTAGAGTAAGCGTCGGGACGACCCAATAATCCATGTATCCAGACTGGAGTACTGTTTAGTCCCTGGTGTGTATCGTATGTCTTTAATGAATGCGAGCACCAAATATGTGGGGCGGAGCTTTGGGATTGAAGATTTCTGGATTGGGATGTGTGGGGGGTTTGAGGATGAGAGACTGTGGAGTTCTAGAGCAAGCGTCTTGTGCTCTCCTTGGATGCGGCCGGGAGAGGTTGTTCGCTTGAGGCCTGGCATTTGCAATTTGAGAAAAATAAGGGCGCAGTGCAATTGAGCTTGGGCGTGAGGACGGTCATGTCAGCGTAGGGAATTTGGGTTGCATGCCTTATGGATGGTGGAAGCGAGGGGGACTGGAAGTAAGCAAGATGGAAAATAAACAAATCATATTAACGAAAGCCTTCGGCATGGGCGGGAAAACCTTGTAATGGGTTGTAAGTTAAAGGCAAGGAAATTTCGTGACAAGTACCAGAAGAATTTCCCTGGCACTTCTCCTGGAGGAAAAGACGTACTCGCTCCAGCACCCGCGAAGCTTGAGGGTTCCTTCTTTATGGAATCCTTCCTCATGAGTCCAATAACGAGCGCCAGATCCATCGACATGGGCCCCACCAGTCCCTTCACAAAAACCAACTTCAAGAGTATAGGATTCAGGATCAACGAGATACAGCGCCACCCAGCCAGCAACCCCGACGGCGAGACCATCTGCATTCCCAGCCTTCCGGCCCTCAACGTAGGGTTCATAAAAAGAATACCAAGTATTTAGCGTGAAGGACGCTTGATTCTCTCACAGCTTCTGGTCTGCTAGTGCAGTATCCAGATCTCATGCTGCCGCGCCCGGCACACTTCGGTTGGGAGTTCGAGATTAGACTCATGATTCCAGATGATATCCCGTACAGGTCAGCAATGGTAGCCTCAGGGCTGGTACCGAGATGCGAAGGCCAAGCACATAGCGTTCCGGCTGTCTTTGCCACGGTTGACTTTTCGAAGGACATAAGAATATTTTGTTGATTCTGCCGCGTGTTGTAGGTCGAAAAATGCCGACTGATCAACCCTCTGGTAATAAGGTTTAAGTCAACTACGACTATATTTCCCCCGATCTAGTAGTGATGCGTTGCCTGAATGGTTCAATATGGTCGCGTTTAGACGAAGGCAGCTGTGGGAATCGAAACCATAAAGGCCTTTTGATTTACAGGGGGTCTACGGTTGCATTCCATTCAGCTGATCGGTCGTTGAAGTGAACGGGCGTCCAGAAGGAACGAGACAACTACTCAGTAATCCCGGGGTAGGACAGCAGCTCGTGCAATTCTCACACAACGGCAAAGCAGCGCTCACTTAGGGGGTGAGGCCGGGACGCATTGCTGATAAGGTACCTTAGGTACCTTACCTTAGCTTGGTAACGGCTTCCTGCTTACCTTTAACCAGATCTGTCATAGCTCTTTCGTCGATTCACTCACTTAACATCCTTGCCCTTCCTTTCAACGCCCTGTTCTCAGTTGACTACTTAGTTATCCAGGAACTCAGTAATTCTACATCCGTCGCATATTCTCATCGCATCGGACAACATGTCTCAATTCCAGTCGCTGCATCTGATGAGCACGCTGGCAAATCTTCCGGCATGGCTTCTTGTGATACGCTCCAAAAGCTCCCTGTGGAACCAATTCCTGGGGCTCCGGCTTTCTTGGGCAGCAACAATCCCAACCATTTTCCGTTCCTGAAGCTCGCAGTTGGTCAGTCTCAAAATTGTATATACCCTGAGCGTACAATAAAGGCTAATAAATGATTTCCATCCGTACAGAGACCCGGCTAGAGATCTACAACTACCTTCTAATAGCGTTCCCGTCTGGGCCTAGAAGCATAATACCCAAGGAAGGAGCCTCACATGGCGTCAGCCTTGATTTATATACCATACGAGATGCAGATCAAGAGAAGAAGATCGCCTGCAAGCGGATCAGCAGCAGCCGCAAAGCTTGTACTGGCATAGGTATCACTCCGCAGATTCTATGCACCTGCAAGACCATTCATCAAGAGGCGGGACCAATATTGTACGAAATGAACCTTTTCCAATTTCGAATTTGGGAAGCGTTCGTGTCATCGGAGCCCAATACCATACGACAGGAGAGACTAGAATATGTGCGTCGGGAACTCTATCAAGATCCAGCGGAGCTTTGGGGTGAAAAGGCTTCTGGCGCTCTGGAATTTTCCCCGTTCGCCGTGTTCCTACGAAAGATTGGGCAAAAGAACGCAGCCAGCTTGAAGAGGTTGAAGTTTTTCGGCGAAACCAATGGACATTGGACTAACCAAATGGCGCAACAAACCGGGGCAGGAATCGAAGTGATTACGCAATTGCTCAAGTACCATGTTCTGGGCGCTCGTCAAGTTAAGATCTGCCGTGGTCCTGTTCACTGGGACGAATTCGAAGATGGAATCTTTGAGTCGATTGATGATATGTTGGAAGATGAGGTCGCATCGCCACCCCTGTGGGATACATTCGCAGCCATGCGTGATTGGTATGACCGCTATTTGGCTCGCCAAGATGAAGAGAATGCCATGTATACAACCATAGCAGATATGGTTGAAAAGGTGACTTGGCTGAAGCGATTACACGTCATTGGGTTAAGCAAGGGCAGTCCAGCTTGTCGTAAGATAGAGGAGTTGGAGGCATTGGTCAAGGCTAGGCGTTAGGAAACCAAGCACGAGGGTGCCCGGAGAGTTTAAACCTGGCTACGATAGATGGGACTACACCCCTGGCAAGCTGGGCAGCATGATTGAAAGGGTTGCTTGCAAAGGTACAGTCATGCCTCCCACCTTGGAGCCTCAGAGTTAAGAAGGCGGATTAGACCAGCGCAGATGGAACGTAGCGCCCATCTAACTACACAGAATCTCTCCGCCCCTTGGCCTAGCTAAACATGGTCTCATCTGGGAAAACTCTCCGACTCTTGAAGCCCATCTCTCGTGCCTTGAGAGTCGCTTCCTAAAAAAGCGACATCTAACCACAAGAAAAATTTCCACCTCGCAATAACTAGTCACTCCTTTGACAAAACCATCCGTGACTGCAGTGCGAGAAAATGCCAGACACGATTGACAGAATATTATGCCACTTAAAAGGTCCATTCCAATGTAGACGTATCAAGTCTGCATATCCCATGCATGAGATCCTGCCTTTCAACCCTCCAGCGTTGAATACAATTAAGATCATTGCCAACCACCATGGCATAAGCCCAACCAACAGCAAACCTTCCAAACACCACCCATGAGTACTATATCCATCATCATCTTCTGAGAAATGTGTACGACTTAAGAGTAACTGATAATGCTGTTCGCAAGTGTATACGGAAATCTAGATATGCATAGGAGGAGGAGGAGGGAGAAACTCACGCTTGTAGCGTCAGTCCGTCTTTAGGACGACGGAAGGCTAGTGACTCTGCCGTCCGTTTAAAAGGGCCAAGGTAATCAGCTGTTGTCTGGTTCTTAGCAGAGGACTTTGACTACTGAGATAGTTATCCTACTCTGGGGATCCAGATCTCGTAGCAGAACGGGACACTTGGACCGAGCGATTCAGCTATTACCAGCGTGAAAAGAACAAACCCCTTCCCCCCCCCCCCCAGAACCCAGCTAACAAGTACCACAAATACTGCCAAACCCAAATCCCCATCTCAACTCCATCCAGCGACAACGCACACACTCGACAAAACACCCCTCCCTCAAACTCCACAAACCCGAGCGCAGCGACGACAATAGCAAAACCATAGTCTCGAAGGACAAACCCATCAGCACTCTGAAACTTGGAGGATAAGTTCGGCTTGGCTTGGCTTGACACGAATATAGATGGGCTCTTGGCGCAGCTTCCTCAGACACCTGGATCATGGGATTGCGTAGGAAGATATAACTTTACGACCACAACACCCACCCACCCAAATTACCACATCAAGCTAGGCCTCTCCCCTCTCCCTTCTCCCCCTCCCTTCTGCCCTGGCCCCCCACCAAAAAACTCTCATCTCATCTCAATCTCACCAAAATCCGCCCTCGTCCCATCGCCCCCCCCCCCCCCCCACCAAACCCCTCCATAAAAGCAGCTCCGACACTCGCGACCCCGGGTTAATTCAACAAGATCAATATCGTATAGCTGGATTCTTCTCAATTCAAGATTATGTAAGCGTCGAGGGTTCGGGCAGGTTAAAAAAAAAAAAAAAAGAAGAAATGCGCTGAAAAATGCGGAGAGAAGAGAAGAGAAAAGAAAAGAAAAGAGAGGGCTGCCAAGGTTTTGGGATGGGAATGGGAATGGGGGGGTTGCGAGCTCGGAGATAGTGGAGGTCGTGGGGGTGGTGGTTGTGGTGGTGGTGGAGATTGTTTGCAAGTAATGGAGGCATTTGGTGATACAAGGCAAGACTTGAGATGAGGGCGAGGAAGCGGGGTTTGGGCAGATGGTATTGGTGGTGATGGGGTGGGTTTCGTGGAGGATGGGGTTTGAGATGTGAGGTTTAGAATTGAAAAATATGTGGTGATTATAGAGGATACCTTTTGTGTCGTTACGATTTGGGTTAAGAGGAAGGCATAGCCGCCTAAGAGCAAGCTTCAGTTCTAATCTTCACGCATGAGCCAACTTGAGCTACCATAAATCTCGACATTCGTCCCTGTGAGCATTCTGCCGGCCTCGATATCCAACTTGTCCTGATCTTCAATTCTCCCTAATTCTTTTTTCCGTTCTTTCCATCTCGATTCAAAACATCGTATACCCCCCTACCCCGAAAAGAATCAGCTCCCTTCCCAGCAACCCCCCACACCCACAGGTCAGAGAAAACTCACCATCAACCTTCAAATCACACCCCGTGATAAACTTCCCCGCCTCCCCACAAAGCAACACCACCGCGCCCGTCAAATCCTCCGGCTCCCCAATCCCCAACGGACACTTCTCCAACCACTTCCTCCGCAACCCCTTCTGGCTCTCCCCGCCACTAAGCCTCGTGTTCATGATGCCAGGACTGATGCTGTTGACCCTGATGCCGTGGCCGACCCATTCGCCTGCGAGGGAGCGGGCGAGATGGTGGATGCCGGCTTTGGAGACGGCGTAGGCGGAGTGCGGTTGTGGGGTGTTGACGATGTAGCCGGACATTGAGGCTGTGAAGACGATGGAGGCGGAGGGGAGGGCGCGGGCGATGATGTCTCTGGGTGGGGATGTTAGCGGTGTTGGTGGATGGGGGTTGGATTTTCTGTGGGGGTCGGGGTGTGGCGGGGGGGAACGGAAAGGGAAGGGAAGGAAAGGAAGAGCGAAACCTCGCGACGACTCTGGCAACGAGGAACGAGCCATGGACATTAACGTCGAAGATGCGTCGCCAGGACTCGATATCGTATTCGACAGCGAGTTTCGACCCTGTGATACCGGCGAAGCAGACGAGGATATCGATGCCGTTGAATTCCCCAGCGACGTCCGCAACGGCCTTGTCAACCGACTCTTCGACCGAGACATCCACATTCTTAAAACAGACAGACAACTTCCCTTCTTCTCCCTTCCCGCAGGTACTCTTAAGGTGCTCTACAGCCTTCACCCCCATCTCCTCATCAACGTCAAAGATAGCCAATACCTCGACGCCATGCTCAAGGAGAGCCCTAGCACAGGCGAGGCCGAGACTTTGGGCTCCGCCGGTCACTGGAGTCTCATCAAATTGAGTCCTAGGACCTCTCTTTCATTCATACGGCAAGGATGGTTAATACCCACCGATAGCTCTCTTGCCAGCCAGGGAAAAACGAGCCGCTGCTCGTTCTGCGGGGCCCTTGTCCGGATGCAGGATATCTGGTATTAGTTTCGGATTCGGAGGATCGTCTGCGATTGGGTAGGGGGTCATGAGTTTGAGTTCGCCTTGCGGCGGGCCTGTGTCCGGCATTATTGCAGAAAAGTACCTGATAGTGTGATATTCGGTATTATAAGACTCGAAGTTGGCTCAATAGTATGAGGGGGCTGGTTTTCCTTTCCTTTTGTTTTCTTGGTTTCTCGAAAGAAACAGCAGAGATCGAAATCCTTATGGGTAGTAAAGGAGTATACTAAACGTTGGAGGTTCCGGCACTGTAGATATACATGCCCCGCCAAGTCCGCTGCGGGGGGAAAGAGCGACGAAGGCTGAAACCACGAGAGAGATGATGCAGCCAATGCGGGTTGCCAGTCGGAGCCATTCCACCTGCATTGAACAGGTTTGATTAACGCGAAGGGGTTTAGCTGATGGGGCTAACCCAAAAGGGCTGAGCGGTATTGGCAGGTTTGAACCGGTGAGCCATAAATACCGCACAGCTTGGTGAAAGAAGGAATATAAGCAGTTCAACAAAGATAGCTATCCAACACCACCCCCTTATTGTCCGTGAATCGCTTGCGTAAGATGTCCTCTACCTACTATTCAAAATATAACGCTACATCCAAGAATTGGATCGACGGCTAGTCTTACCAGTCCGGCTCCCTACACAACGCCCGCACCAAGACATCCTGTGCGAGATCAGTCCGACCTTGTTGATTCCCCTTCCTCGCATAACTGGCTCGTGGCAACGGAGCGCGTTGTGCTCGACGTTGGTCGTCGTCTTTATATCTGTGCAAATTTCCGCGAGAAGGTATATCCCCCAGAAGTCACAAATCGACTGATTGTGCGTCATTGTTAACCTCACAGACATTGGTGCTGGCCCTGCCTACTCTGATACAGATGCCCTCGTATTTTTCGCGCTTACTTTCGCTGCCTTTGTGAGAGTGGCAATCACTAAGACAGCGACGGAGTCTATTGGATGTATCTATCTGCGCGCCGCATTGGTAGTCTGTCACGATGACTGACTCGGTCCAGCTTGCTAATGCCGAATCTTTGCTTAGCAATGTCGTTCAAATTGTCTACAGGTCCGCAATATTCCCAGAGTAGACGGAGTCTTTCTTGGCGCCACGGAAGATTCACAGCATCTACATCAGGGCCCACAGCTTGGCTCGAATTTAGGTATCACGTATCGCGCTATTGCCTTCCTGTTTCTGTTCCTTTTTGGTCCTTTTTTCCTCATGTCTTGGGTAAAATGTATGTTTGTATGCAAGTATAAAGTGAAAAGTTAGAAGGCAAGTCCCATCGCTTTTGTCTCGAACCCATTATACTGCACGTGGCCGACATCTTCCGCATCTTACCCCTCCTCCCTCTTCTCCTCCAAACCCACTTAACTCGATCAGTCCGCCCCTCGCCTCGCCTCGCCCCCTCTAATAACACTTGAGTATTGCACTCTGCGCCCCAAGCAGTACCTCCTAGCACGGCCCGTTCATATAGCTGAGCGATACCGTGGCCCCGCCCGTGGCTGTCCCTTGGCAGTCCTGACCCGAGTACACCGTGAATACCGCCTGCTTGGGGCACATCGCGCCGAGGTATATTTGGAAGCTGGTGAAGCGGGGGATGTTGACGCATTTGTCTTGAACGAGGTTGGTCTGGACCGGTTCGACGTTAGTATATACTAAACAATCACTAAGACTTCGTCAATCTCGATCTCTTATATAGTGTCACATGCGAGAACTACCTTACTTCATCTAATTCGTACGAAGATCCTAGCAGTACTCCAGACATACTAGGCATATCACATCGGCTGGCAGGGTGCAATATTCAGGGGTAGGGCTGAGGGCGACCGAACATCAAATTATACCTTGTTTTCAACCGCTTCTAATTCTTCAAGAACTCGTTTTACGAGAAAGCTTTCAATTTCAAATCTATTATTTATTGATAGTTCTAAATGTTCACCATACAAAGTTCAATCAAATAAAGTGAGCCTTGGAAGTTATTTCGTTGCAAAGGAAAGCAAGTTCTAATGTTCTGCCAAGACTTATTGCACCCAACCCGCCAGCCGATGGGATACTCAGCAGATACACTTTCCACCCCTAGTAAAATCTCTATACATACGTAACGTATCCGCTCTACCTACTTCTACGCCTGGTGAATCGCATATACCTACCTTACTTGGGATATGTCTACTCCGGACACAGTTGCTTAGAACACGAATCCGGTCTAGTCGGGCCCACTGGTCCCCGGATCCGTCTAGAGGCTAAACAAATCAAGTTGTGCGATGTACTGTTAGGTCGAAAGACCGGCCGCCTCTTCTCTTTTAGGGGTACATCTCTTTACATCTTAGCCCAGGAAAGAACAATGAAGTGGAGTGAGAGGAACGCGATTGGCAAGTAGGGATTGGTAGTCTTAAGACGGAAGAAGGTGGCTGGTTGAGTAGATTCAAATTCTTATGATTAGTAAAGCAGTATATTATTAGTAAAGCAGTATATTAAAGATTTGAGGTTACAGTCTTATCGGCCTCTTAAAGTCCGCTGTGGGGGCAGAGCGGAAGATAATGAGATCCCGAGGTCTATGAAACAAATGATCTGGATGCAAATTGCAGCAGCTATGGAGCATGCGCACGTTTTGCTTATTCGAAACTTGTTGGAAAGGGGTTGCCAAAGTCCTAATTTTTTTAATATGATACAAAATAAGAAACTTGTCATAATTCAAGCAGCTTCCATAGCCTGAATGATTCAGCCGGGGTAGCTCAATCGGTAGAGCGTGTGGCTCTTAGTCAAGAAAACCTCAAGGTCGCGGGTTCGAGCCCCGCCTTCGGCTCTAGAAATTACTCTAGTATCGAGAGTTCTCGACCTTAACTTTTTTTTTCACCTTTACTTCCTATCTTTTTTTTCCGCTTTTTTTTTAAAAAAAAAAATTGTGATTCGCATTAAATCAAGCACTCAAGCACATTGGAAGATTCGTGGTGTTCAAAAACTTGGCGTGGACAAACGCACAGTCGAAATTGCACGAAATATAACACCCGTAGCTACTTTATCGGGAAGTCGATGTTTCCAGCTGGCTATTATCCCAGCGCATCCATTGCAGGCTCCATTACTTCAATAGCAGCAACGGAGCATGTGGCCCTGTAGAGCTCGGTTTCTTTTCACACGGGCTTTTTGCTAAGACTGCACCTGAGCAACTGAGATAACACTGGGGAGATTGCTAGAGACTAGAGAAGAAGTTGGTAAAAAGTCTCGAGATAGCGGGTTCCTGCATCCATGAGAGCTTTCCCCGCTATGCAAAGCGCTACATGCATTTAATACTATTTTAGGGATGGCAACTCGCTCGGCCACAATACGCCGAGAGGAAGAAGAGTCAAGGTATCAAACAGTTCTTTATCTGTGATATCGCTATTGTACTGAGACATGTCCGCCAGAAATGTCAAAGTGCACACGACTGTCGGCGGAGCGTAAGCGACCAAGGGAAATCGTCGAGGGTAGATTGGAGACTTAACTGGAAGAGGGGGAATTAGCCATGTAGGAGCCAGTTGAGACACAGCCAATGTCCTCATCGTACTTATGGTGAACTTCTATTCTACTCAGCGGTGAGAATTCGCAACTTGTCGTTGCTACGACAGTATACTACGACAGTATGTAGTTGCTTGCCTTGTGACACCCGGCATTTAGTTTGATTATCTCGACGACCATCTCAAATGACCATTCCGCCAGGCATCGCCATTTTGGACCAGCAATTTGCAGGTTCGTTCTATGACAAGCTATCATACGGACGAGCCGCCGTCAAATTGAAAGCCGGGGGTCCTTGGCTCTCTTCAGCAGGGGGTCTTTATGGGACGTAACAATAGAATACATCAATTTTCCTACTCACTGCTTTGGTCTTTGCCTACTTTTACAAGGGCCCACATGTTCTCGCTTTCCTAGCCGAAATTCAGTCTTTGCCTGCTACAGTCATTTTACTTCTTGAAGGTGCTTGTTAAGCAGAACAGCGTGGATTAGGATAATTTTTGAACAACATTGACATCACCGAACCGGTATTCGTACTGGAAGGGTTCTCACCGGGAGCAGCTTCTCCTCGAAAAAAATACCCTACCGACTAGCAACAGCAGCTTCACGCCGTGAGGAATATCTTTCTCTCACCAAAGATCAGCGATGAGGGTCGGAACACCTGGTCTAGCAACGCTTTTCTTGGGGACTCTGGTGCCTCATGCGATACAACTTAAAAAGCCCAAGATTCATAAAATCTCCACATACCTAACAAGAATGCCGCGGTACAGGGCCGCAATACAGCGAGCGCGAAGCCCCAACGTAACCGCAAACCTTGAGCCTGATCTGGTCTCGAGCATGATTCTGATCGATTGGAGTTTAGTTCTGCTTTGTACACGAGTTCTCGAGCTGTCGTACCCCAGTATCTCATTCTGAGAACACTCAATTCCACAGGTATTCCTTTCCACTTACGGCCTGCTACGTAAATTTGCTGTTATTTATGGGCTTTTCGTGGGAAGAGGGATTAGAAGAGCCCATCAGAGAAATGTACCAGAATTTACAGAAGTCATGCCTGCTAACCGTAGAGTTGGACCGCGGATTCGACGATCTCCATGCAAAAAAGGCAATTGTGGAAAGCAGGCCGTACTGAATCTTACAAAAATTTTAATTCCCATATCTACTTTTTGCGACTAGCTAACCATGTACATAATGACACGGACCTGAGACCCATGGGTTTAATTTTGGAGTCTTCCCCTCCCACGCCAAAGTATATTTCGTGTCTTCTTTATCCGCCTCCTGCTCTCAAAATGCGCCACGAGCAGCATCGGCCTCTTCAAGTTGTCTTTCAAGCTCCCGTTCCCTCTCAAGCTCATGCCGTCTATCAAGCTCCTCGAGCCTCTTAAGCTCCTGAAGTCTCTCAACCCTATGCCGTTTCTCCAACTCATCCCACCTTTCATACCCCGGACGTCTACGAGGCCCAGCCCCAGCGTTTCCCTCTATCTTCCCAGGAACCCAAAGGGGCTCAGGACGAAGATGCACATGCCTTTCTCCACGGTAGAAGGGGATCAGAGCCTCCAGTTTGAGCCTAAGGAAGAGATCGAAAACGGTGAATTCCCGGTCAAAAGCACAAGTACTGATGAGCTGCGCCAGGCCGTCAGCACTGATTTCATGCATTGCCTTGACAATACCACCAGCCACCTGGACCCAATTCGCCATCTCCGACCAGTCAAGCGTACCCTTGTGCTGACGAAACTCAATCGTCTTATGCGGCCCCGAGACCAGCGGAAGGAGATTATAAGCGAAGCACCTATCCGGACGGCGCTCGCTGCCAGCATACAGCCTCACCAATTGCGCCCTCGCTCTGCAACCCTGAATCGTCGCCACCATATCCCACGGATTCTGGTCTCTGAATACCGCGGACGGAGCTTTGGCGTGCTCATTACCGATCCGATGGGCGGGATGGAGGCTATTGAGCTGATGCTCGAACATGGCCGTCAGCATGCAGACATGCTTGAGCGTTTGCAGCGGGAAGCCGCTCTTCCGATTGCCGATATGGACATGGAAGCCACATGATCTGTTCACGAAGACGTCGAATTCCGTCGTGAGCAACTTGGCCACGCGCTTGATCCGACGCAGCGCCTTGGGGCAAAAGCGTAATGCTGGCGATTTGATCTCGACGTCGCACTCGAGCAATCCGTCGGTGCGGGGACCGTCTACTATCTGAACGGATGCGTCGTTCGCGACTGTCCATTTCTGGTCGCCTCCGCTGGACGTGACGCTATAAGTGCGGAAGCCAGCTGTGCGGAGGATATTGACCATGAAGCTGCGGCAGATGATGCGTAACTTGCTCCCGCGGTGCAAATGTGCCGAAATGTTCTTATCCCAAAGAGTGCCTTCGGCGTAGGGTATGGCTTCTTCGTACTTGGTGGGATCGAAGAGGACGATGCATTCGATTTCGACGCCAAAGGTGAGGTTTAGTGGGTTATGCATGCTTGTTGGTTAGCTGGGGGATGTGATATGGGGTTTTTGAGTATGCGGAAGGAAAATGACAGGAGGAGGGGCGTCAGCCATGGCATTGGTTGCCTCTGATCCTGGAGGAGACTTGTTCTTCTCGGAAAGACAAAGGTCAAAATACGACATTGTCAGCAGTAAAGGTCAGGCGCGAAAATCACTGTTTAGTTGTTGAGTCAACGGTTCTGTTCTCAAAAGATGAAGAACAAAGAATGGGAGCTCCTTCTTTCAGCCTTGAACGCTCTTCAACTCTGATAAGGATAGACGGATTCTTTCATCTCAGAAAGGTAGACATACGGCACTATCGACGACAAAGGTTAAAGAGTCAAACAATTATGGCGCGGTAAAGAGTTTGAGAGCTGTATAAACAAAGGACGCTTTGTTTAATAAATCAATTCACAAAGATAGACAAAGCACGAACAAAGCTCGCCTCAGACAGCACTTCTAAACCCACAATACCTTGAAACCCAAGCCTTGTCCAACCTCCTTTCACGAACCACCAACACCACCACCACCAGCCAGATCCAACAGCCTCAACCTCCAACAACCTGTATAATCCTGCATCCTTGCTATCAAAGATCTAGCAACTATGCTGACGTCGCTAGAGATGACAATACTAAGCAGTTTGGCTGGGATGGGGTATCTTCTGGCGGTCTTCGGTACGCTGCTGACTTTTATCGCTTACCTTTTGATTCTTATCCGCATTGGGGTCGCAGACCCTATGGCTAAGTTGCTGTGAGGGCTTAATGGGAAATTTGCATTAATGAAGGCAGAGGCTCAACGGTGAACGGAAAAGGAGGGATATGCGCAGAAGCTAGGGATGAGATAGTAATGTTCAAATTTTGGTTTAAGGGTTTGCAATGAAGATTGGATTACGCTTAAGTCCATCCATGTGATAGCACAGGGCATTCCCCTGGTAGAGGTCCACCAGGTATCTTTCCCTCATGAGTGCCGTCACCTTGTGTCTTCATCACAAAGCCCAAACATTCTGCTCTACCATGATACCTCGCCCTCCTTCTTAGTCTCCGCAGCCCATCCCTCGTTGCCAGTCTGCATAGGAGCAGCACCCGCAGCCCAGTCCGCACCCTCGGCGTCCCAAGTAGAACTGGGTTGAGCACCGGCAGTATTGCTAGCAGCGCTGAAAGCAGCGGCACCACCAGGAGCACCGCCTGGAACCTCCCACTCGGCGTTACCGGCAAAGCCCTGGTCGATGGCTTGAGGTCCGACGTCGTTGACACCGGGGACCTTCTCCTCATCTTGGCCCGCCGAGTCCTTATTCTCTTCGGCTTCGGGGTCGCGGTAGAAGTAGAGATCGACCATGACGTCCCATTCTGTTTCACGGTCCGCAAGGGTGCCGCGTAGACGGAGGACCTCACGTGCCAGCATCCACCAGATCAGACCGATAGCGTGACGGCCTTTGTTGTTCGTAGGGATCGCGACGTCCACGAATTCAGTAGGAGAATCGGTATCACAGAGGGCTACGACAGGGATGTTGACGTAGGAGGCTTCCTTAATAGCTTGTGCATCGGTGCGAGGATCCGTCACGATGATGAGACGAGGCTCTTTGAAGGAGCGAGTGATGTAGTTGGTGAAATTACCGGGAGTAAAGCGGCCAGCAATGGCAACGGCACCTGTGTGAGCGGCGAACTTGAGGACAGCACGTTGACCGTAAGGACGAGCAGAGATGACGGCGATATCAGCGGGGTTGTCGACTGCTGCGATGATGCGAGCTGCAAGGACGACTTTCTCCCTGGTAGCAGCAGGGTCAGCTTCCGCAGCATGATAGCTTGAGGATTGCAGTGGTTCTTACCATGTCTTTCCAATGTTAATCACATTGATTCCATCTGGGCGAGTCTTCCACAGATACGGCTCCATATGAGTTTGCATATTCTTGGAGCCCAAATGACATTGGGCTGCAAGCAGCATCTCAATGTCTTGAGAGGTAGCATTGAATATCGACGGGAGATTATTGGGTGCCATCTTGACCGTCTCCCCAAGATAACCAAGAGAAGACAATGTAGGGAGCTGTATAGTTCTTTAAAGCTCAGTTTCACAAACAAATTGGAAGTTTGTGCGGGACGCTAGTGTAAGGCTCTAGTTTAGCGTATGTATTAAGATACCGAGATTCTCTAATATCTGGGCGAGGCCCAGTCATTCGCAGCAACAAGTCTTCAACATGGCGTCTCGGTTGCCATTGCGTCTTCAAACCCGAACTACATTCGGTGAGTAATCTCGACAGCAAATTGAATTGCCGAGACTGACCGCGCTGCAGAGTCATTATGGTGCCAAGCTCCTCCAAGCTTCCTTGCCCCTGTCCTCGCATCATCCCATCTACATTTCTCCTCGACTGGGAACTATGGTCGGAATATTATGCATCGTAAAAAGAGAAAGCAAGAGAATCGAGATGCATATACCCTACGCCAAGTTCAAGCGCGCAGAGAAGCCAACTTGAGTCGCCAAGCTGTTCTCAAAACAGAAAGGGCGAAAGACTTAGGAGACCCGATCCGTGGTGTGCCTACACCTTTCGTCGAATCTTTCGATACAGGAGTACCCCAGGAGGTCAAGCAAGACTCGAGTGACGTCTCTCTCGAGCCTCTGACGGCCAACCCAGACACGCCTCCGCCTTCGCCAGCTTATGCCTCAAAGGAGAGCCACCTGGACCATGGAATTAAGCATGAAGAGCTAGCAAAGTCCCTTGAGTTCTCTCGATACCTCACAGAACCTCTACCGCCTCCTTCATCTACCGTTGCCGACCCAGATCCTGACAGAGAGGCAATAACCCATGAGAGATGGCAGAAGCGAGATGCATCAGCTACAGAAGCGGTTCAACGAATCGTTAGTCTTAGCAATGCTAGCAGCAAACACCGAACCAAGAAGAACATCGAACGGATTATCGACATTTTCGGGCGTCATAATACCGATCAGATACTCAAGCCCAAGGCCCCCGCAGTTGTCAAAGATGATCCTCGTGTGCCGTCTCTGGTACCCACACCAAGGGCAGGCCCAGATACAGGATCTTCAGAAGTTCAAATCGGCATCTTGACGGCCAAGATTCGGATACTAGCAGATCGATATGAGGGTCCGAATCGTAACGACAAGGTCAACAAGCGGAATTTGAGGCTGTTGTTGCATAGGAGGCAAAAGCTACTGGCCTACATGGAGCGAAAGGAAAGGGGCTCGGAGCGATGGCAAAGAATGATCAGTACCTTAGGCTTGACAGCTGCATGCTGGAAGGGTGAAATCGCGGTACAATAAAAAGGAGATTCCTAGTTGTTGGAGGCACGGCTCTCATTCGCGTCGACCGCTGAGGTTGATTTCATTCAGGATCTGCGTAGAGACCCTCATTGCTGTCGAAAAGGTCTTTAAGGGTTTACCTCTGGAAAAAGGTGATGTGCGCGCGGTTTGCCGGCCTGCCTGTTCATGCAGAGCTCGGTGGTTTTTGAACTCTCTTTGTTTGCAAACTACAGGGTGCTTGGCAGTCATGACTGCGATAATTCGCTGGAGCGCCAGGTAATGTACCCATTCTTCAGCGCATAGTACAAGTAATTAGTACCATCGATATAAATGTTCTCTCGGAGGCATTCATTGGGCTCACATGGCTACGAATGTATCACTCCAACGTTTGAATCTGCATGAAAGGATTTGACGCTGCAGCCCAATCGGGAATGCACTCTAAGTAGTCACGCTAGCCAGGATGATAACATCAGCCCTACGAGGACTTAACTTCACAGCTCCACAGTCCGCAAATGTTTTTCTTTCATCAACACCCACCTCACTCTTCTTTGCTACTCACACACCTTGCCTTACTCAGTACAATTGTGACCGCAGCTTATTGATAGCTATCATCTCTACCTTGTCTGCCTCATCGCAGTCTCGCGTCCCCTGGGGATTTTTCAAAGTTCAACTCTACTCACCATGGCGAGAACCCGCCGGCAGGTTACTCTCCAGGAACAAGAGTCTGGGGTACCCGCATCACCTCCGCAATCATTGCCTACTGCATCTCGTCCGACCCGTACCAAGCGTACCACCGCTCGCAACAACAACAACAACAATAACAATAATGATGACAACACCACCGCCGCTCCCGCAGACCCTGCGCACTCAACACGAGGTGGTCGCATCGGCAAAGCCAAGAGGGTTGGACGAAGTCGTACACAACCACCAGCAACAACCAATCAAGACGCACCAGAGTCTTCAGCTACGGACGTGGACGGGCCTGAAGCTTCCGATAGTCTAACACAACCCGAGGCTGCGGTACAAGCCACCCCTACAGCACGAAAAGCATCCAGTGATCATGAACGGGTGGAGGATGTTGAGAAGATAGGCGTGGAATCATCTGGTGAGACCCAATCTCCTACAGGTGTATCTGTACATCCCGTGCAGGTTCAGGATGAGACTGCACATCCCGTGCCTGGACCCACTACCCCGCAAGAACGCCCCGACTCGGCGACATCCTTGAAGTTTAGGGAAATCCTGAATATTAGCCCCCGAAGTCCTGGTTCTAGCACTGGGCGTGTCACACCCACAGCCATTGCTCCAACTGCCCCATTGAATCCCACATCTCCTATCTCAGCTATGGCATCTCCCATTACACCTTCTCCTCTTACCAAGCCCGCCGCACAGGCTCCCAGCCCTGCCTCTCCAACCCCAGTCTATTACATACCTAGCAAACCAGAACATTCACATAGTCTCATTACCATTCGTATGGACTACTTTCAGGGATCAAAGGACCCTGTTCGGCCCGCTAAACCTGCGGCATTTGCGGTGCCTTCTGATCTTGTTGCTCCGGTTTGCCGATTTATTGAATCAAGAGCGAAACTAGGTTCTGACTTGAGTAAACTTACAACAGATCACCCCCGCGTGGAGGCAATCGTCCATGGAGACGCAAAATATCGGCCCCAACTTCCCTCGTGGCAATCACAGCAATCACCTTCAATCCCACGTTCCACCATGAAGGACGCCTTCATTAGAAGGGCCCAACGAAAGAGAGGGGTTCGGGAAATGGAGGAAGAAACGGTTAGTCTCAAGGCCGAGAATGCCAAGTTGAGGGCCATTGCGGTCGGAGAATTGAAAGAGCCGCCTAAAAAGCGAACCAAAGTCGTGCCCGATCCCTGGAACGCCGACGGCAAACTTGTGCTGGGCAGAACCAAAGAGATCGAAGTTGACGAGCACGGGGTCGCACTCGATCCCACGGAGGAACCAAGTCTACGCTGGAGTATGTGCATCCCTGATCCTACGGTCATGCAATTTCTCCATGCTAACGGGGTTGTAGATGACACGGAGGCGAGAAAGAGAGCCCAGCTTGAGGAAGCCCGGCGCATCGCGGCTGTTGGAGAGTCGCCACATCTCGCAGACGAAATCCCCGACACCGACGGATTTGCCGAACCGCCAGATCAGGCTCAGCCGGAACAAGGACCGGAGACGCCTCGCGCCCGGCGTTGGGGGTTTTCGAGTTTCTTACCTTCTGCCCGCTCAGTCAGGAAATTCATTCCGTTTTCATCTCGTCTTACCACCACCACCCCGGAACATCAACCATCACAGTCTCAGAACCTCGCACATACCGAGCCCCAAATCCATGCCAATAGCTCACAGTCCCAACGTGAGCCTGACGTTGCGGCTAATGCCACTGGTCCAGTTCGTCGCCGTCATCAATCGGCATCAAATCAACAAAGGCTTCTGACTAAGCAGCAGTCAGAAGAAGAGAAGCGGATCAAGAAATTGCGAGCACAGCTAAGGAAAGAGGCTGAGGCATTAGAGAAGCAGAAGAAAGACTTGGAGCTTGCAAAGCAAGACCTGGCGGAGCAGCAAAAGTTGGTGGATGTTGCTCAAACCCCTGGCCAGAAGCGGAAACGCAAGCCATCTCCCGATGTCATCCCGCTCCCAGCCAATGGCGGCTATGGTATGGTCGATGATTACTTCATCGTCGAATCATCGTCGGATGAAGAAGGTTTGGCCGCGCAAGAAACGCCGACCAAAGAGCGTCCTTTGAAGAGAGTTCGAACCAGCGCGCCTGATGATGCCACGCTTGGCAGTCCATATAGAGCTCGGCCCTACACTGGCACCTTGTTCGCCCATCCGGACGCCCAAAGATCTCCTCAAGATGATAACGTTTTCGTTGAGTCAGACAAGCCTGATGTGGTTCCAGCATTGGATAGCACGCCAACCCCTGGTCCGACGCTCACATTTAAAGTTCCTTCTCCAGGTAGTAGTGACAGTGACGAAGACGAACAAGACGAACAAGAGCAGATCAACGAAACGCCCCGAAGACCATCATCATCCAATGTACCCATGCCTAAGAGTATCCTGCGCAATTCTGTCTCCAATCAATCACAATCACGTCCAGCCGCCAATTCCACGTCGCCCTCCAAAACAATGGTACCACCACCACGTCCTAATCCGGGCCATGCGACCTTGCCAGCCGCTACTACAATGACACCGTCAGATGCTTTAGAGAAGGCTAGAGAGAAAGCTTTGAGGCACCAACCGAAGCAGCCAAGCACACTTCGTGAGTCAAGTCGGTTGTCTACATCTACGGTGAATTCAGATCCCGGAGATGAAGGCAATGATGAAGAGTACGATCCGAAGCACCCTGCCATTGTATCATCTCCCAGTAAGGCAGCGGTTTCCGAGCAACCGCTCGTTAGTTCTGCAGTACCAGCAGCATTTCAACAACCTACCACTCAAGCTGTCAGCAAACATCCACACGAGCAGCAAGCTGCGCTTAAGACGAGAGGAAACCAGGCAGAAGCTTTGTACGAAATCTCGGCTAATGCTGAAGAACCAGCAAAGATTGTACATGATGCGGAACAAACCATAACAAACACGAATCCGAAAATCCAAGCTGATCTGGACCGTTGGTGGAAGGAGCACGGTGATGACTATGTTTCAGATGAAGGATACGAGGAGTTTGAAGAAGACCTGTTAGCGGAGGAGCAGGAGTTGATGGACGGTCCGAACGGGGATCCTTACGTACAACCACACAATATCATCTCCGCGGCGTTGAACCAAATCGGAGCAGATAGTCTATCAGACAGGGGTATACAGACTGATATCGAGGATAATTGGCGACCTGGAGACTTGGAGCGTACCGAGAGTGATCCTGCGAATGGAATGAGGGTGTTCTTCAACAGACTGGTCAAGAATGGAGATATCGAAAGAGATTTGGCCGATAGAGTCATAGAGATTGGTGTGCCTCCAGGGATCATTGAGTATCTTGCAGGTCAAGAAACGATGGGACCGGCTGCTGCTTAAGGCAGCATGGCACTCAATAATAAAACAAGGAGATCATAACGCTGCCCGGGCAGCCTGGGAATTGCGTCAGAGTTTTCATTTCAAGTCCTAACAACATCTAATACTCCTCCGACATGCAGCATCTATTATGTTTTCACTTCGGTCAGACCATCAAAAACAGCTCCGGATACACATTCGGAAGACTTAGCGGACCCTCGTCCCATCCATCACCTTCTCCCTAACCAGCACGTTTCCATATTAGGCATCAGCTCTGCTTCAATTGAAGCTGATGCTTGCGATTAGTCCGTCCTCAGCCCGATGCAGGAAGTTTTGCACCGCATGAGGCTTTATCGACAGATCCATTTCCAGTTGGACATATACAGGCCCATTGGAATCGGAATGTTCGCATAACGACGGGATGTGAAGACCGGACAAGCATTCCATCTCTTGGAAACCACAAGCACCTTTTACCTCCGAAGGCCGATGCAGGAAGTTTTGCACTGCATGAGGGTTTTCCGACATGTTGGTTTCCGCGGCGGGTGGTCGAGGTTGGGCTGTCTGTAAAATAGCAAGATGTCATGATTAGGGGAGATACTCTCTACCTCGGGTCATGGTATCAACAAGCATCTTGTATCAGTACGTTGAAAGTCGGATGCAGACAGCCTACCTCACCATTGCGTTTCACTAGTGCTTGAGTGTTTAAGGTCTGGGAAGAAGGAAGAGCTGGCTCTGAATGTGGAAGACGAGTCACTTGGTTTGCTGGGTAACAAAACCATGCGTAGTGACATATAAGGAGTTCGTCAGGGTATCAGTGGTCTTTGAAAGAGCATAGAGTAGATACCCCAGCAGCGAATACAACACATCAATTTCAACCTATCCAAGTGCTTGGTTCCGATCCTGTGGCTATGATGGCAAAACCAAACGAGAGATCTGGTTATCCTACAACCCATGCTGCAGGCAGTAGTGGCTCGCGAAAAGAGATGCCAGAGCGAATCTCGAACTATGACATTTTTGCACCAGGACGAGTTATTCTTCCAGACTAATGTGTAGTGAAATGAGAGGTACCGTAATGAGAACGCGCTTGACGTAGTCATAGCAAAATGCCGTGTCAAACATTCAGAAGTGAAGCATTACTTTCTCCTTAAAATCTACTCTCCCTACACCATAAGTTTGCCCTCATCACCTTGTTCAACACATCACCCACACCATTTAAAAAACACCTTACCGGCCCTCAGATCTCAACAGCAAACACCAAACTCCCGCTCCGTACCGCATCGCACGCAAACACATCGACCAGTATCCATCCCTCATTCCATCGATCCCCTTCCATCCCCTGTTTCAATTATTCAAACAAAACACACAAACTCTCACACACAGACACAGGGAGAGAGAGAGACTCGTCTTCTGAAACCAACAAGCAAGACGAGCAAAACATAGCCACAGCATACGCACTGCCTTTTGACGATGGACTATCTCCGGACGCTGACGCAACGGAGCGCGAGTGAGACGAGGGTTGGGAATAGGGTGGGTGATAAGTTCTTTTCCTTTTTGTTTGATTTTGCGTGTGGTGTTGTTTGTTTGCCATTTTATTTTGGAGTGTTTTTTTTTTTTTTTTTTTCAGTTTTCAGTGTGTGTTGGATATGTTTGGGTGCAAGGGGAGAGTTGTCGGCAGTATTCATCGGGTGTGGAAGTTTGGGAAGCACAACGGGAAAAAGGATTCAACATCCTTTCTTACCTGCCTCGACCTCATCGCTGCTCTTTCATGAATGAACGAAGTATGCTTGAGTTCAGATGCGTGAGTGGTGCAAGAGGAAGGGGGTTGAAGGGGCAGGACGCAAGCCTTTATATCTTTGACGGGCTGCTCCTGTCATGGTTGCTGCTGATGAGGAGAATACCTTATGCTCGCCTGCTGCGAGATGAAAAGAGGCCCGCAGAGCAGAAGCAGCGAGTCTTTCCATCCCGGTCGCTCCTGCCCTCGCAGCATGCCATCATCACTGCTGCAATGAACGCTCCTTCCATCTCCCTCCTCTCCCCACTTCACAGTGGCACACGAAACGAGCAGAGAGCCCAACACATCTCAATCCCCCTCCCTACAATCTTTCCACAACCAAAACCCCCAACCACAACCACAACCACCATGCCCCCCCACCTCAACCTCAACATCCTCAAACGCAAAGAAAACCCCACTGACCCCCCCTCTCCCCAGCGCCCCCTCTCGACCCCCCCCTCCCGCACACCCTCCCGCACAACCTCCCCAACCGTATCCCCCCGCTCCCTCCCTCTACCCCCGAGCCCCACCCCTCCCTCAATCCCAAACGCCGACCCCCTCCCCCTCAACGCCGACACCCTCGAAGGCCTCCTAAACGAGCGCTCCTCGCAGCTCCAAAAACTAGCCGACCGCGTCGAAAGCATAAACGAATGGCTAGAAATGGACGGGATCGTGCTGGCGAAGCTGATACAGGACATCGGCTCGCAAGCGGACAAGGAAGCCGAGGCCAAGCGGGCGGGGGATGAGGCGGCGGAGAGGGCGCGCGCGCTCTGGAAGGAGAATAATCCGCACACGCCTGCTGCGAGTACAGCGCCTGTGTCGCCGGGGCAGCATCGTAGCGGCGGCGGTGGCGGCGGTAGCAGTAGTGCTGGGAGCGGTACGGTCAGTGGTAGCGGTGGGCAGCACAGCCGGGTGCCGAGCGGGGAGAGCCGAGTCCCCGAAGTATTTCTCAAAGGACTGAATCTCCACCGCGGCACACTCAAAAGCAAAGAAGAGCGCGTGGACGAGAACTGCAGCGTGCGTGATCTGCGGGAGCGCATCAGCGCGATGAAGAGATGGCGGCGGGAGATTGAGCGGACGGTCTGTTGGCAGCTCGAGGAGTATCGGCGAGTCCTGAAGGCGATTAATCGGCTGAGCGACGAGAGCGGGAAACGGGCTGCGAGGAGGGTCGTGCAGTTTCAGGATGAAGGAGATGGGGAGGGGAAGGGGAAAGAGAGGGAGAAGGAGGGGGCGGAGCCGGTGAAGACGACGGGAGTGCAGCGGGATGAGGGGTGGGGTGTCGGCGGGCAGACTTGGGAGAGGAAGAGGTCAGTGTAGTCCTGTTTTGCTGTTGGGGAACTGGTTGCAAGATGCTGACCCGATTTGGATATAGTGGTAGAGTGCCCAGTCAGGCGGAGTGGGAGGAGTTGTTCAGCGAGGGCAGAATCGGATGGGATGACAAGGGTATACTTCGGAAGTACCTAGGATGCTGATGTCGGTATACGACCTGACATTGAGTAGATAGCCGAGATGCCTTTCTGCTTGGATCGGGCTTTTCGACATCTGATATTGGCAACGACAAGACCGAGAATGGACGAAACGCACAATGGCGGCACCCGCATCGATGAAGGCAGATGGCGCAATAGTATTCCTACGGTATCATCAATAGGATAACTCAATCATCAAAGCCCTCAAACGTTCCATGCTTGTCCTCTTCCGTCTTTCTCGCTTTGACCTCGTCAATCAGACGCTCCAGCTCCCGTTGTTTCTCGCGCTCAGCAGGACTCATATTCTCCCACTTCTTCCAATCCCGCTTCGTACGCTTCTTGCTTCTCCTCATCTCCCTCTCGTCTCGCGCCTCGAGCTTGTTGCTCCAAGCCCTCTTCAGCTGTTTCTTCTCCGGCGGAAGAGGAGCCGTGTCAGCTGTATTGGAAACTTCATCCTTCTCCGCTAGCACCCGTTTCCTCATCCCCTCCCTCTTCTTTTCTTTGTACGCATAAGCATTCCAATCTATATCCAAGCCCAGTGACTTGTCGCCTTCCCAACTCTTCAGCTCCGGCATCTTAGGAAGCTTGAGCAATCCCCACGCATTACCCAGGTCCTCCCAGTCCAGGTCGGCGACCCGAAAGATGCTGCTCGCTTGATGTTTGCTGTAGGATCTGACCCAGGACACAAATCCGCGCTTTGCTTTATCGTTGAAAGCACGGTCTGATAAAACCGTTCGTCTTATTGCCTTTGTTGCAGCTCGCGCGTCTTCGTCGGTGACGTTGATGTTTGGAGCAGTCAGCGGAGTGATTGGCGTCTTGCGGATCTCGAGGAAGGGTATGTAGTCCTCTTCACGCCCAGGTTGCAAAAGAAGGACACTCAAGCCTTTGCGACCGGCTCGTCCAGATCGTCTGAAGATATTAGAGTCAGCTTTCTTTCTTTCGGACAGGAATCTAGACAATCAGACGACTTGAAGGGGCATTAGGCGACATTGGCTGCCATAGAAATATTTAAAAAGTGCCCCAAAATGTACATACCCACAACGATGCAAGAAAACCTTCGGATCACTCGGTGGGTCAACTTGGACCACAAGATCCGTTTGAGGGATGTCAAGACCCCTGGCGGCAACATCGGTAGTCAGAAGAATCGAAGGGGTGTTAGAGTCAGTAAAGGCAGCAAGATTCTTGATACGGGCCTTCGCTGGATGCTTTCCGTGGAGCGGAACTAGAGTAAAAGACTGATGATTCATCGACGGAAGGATTGACGGAAGCACGTGCTGAAAGTAGTCAACCGCGGCGCAGGTGGAGAGAAATATGATGGTTTTGTTTGGAGGCGGCTCTAGAGCAGAGAGGATTTTCGAGACGGTTGAAAGTTTATGGGACGCAGGAGTGATGAGATAGCTCATCTGGAGGCTATAGCGCGTTAGGAGGATCCTCTGCAGCAACACAAGGATGTTCTTAGGATTACCTAGACGGCGTCCTTCGATCCTGCCCGCCGTTTGCACCCTTGACTTTAACGGTGATCTTCACAGGATTCCGCAAGCCAACTCTAACAATCTCTCCTACCGCCTCGCTAACAGAGGCAGAGAAAAGACCCGTACGCCTCTGTTTTGGCAGCCTGCCCAGTATCTTCTGAAGGTCTTCCCGAAATCCGAGGTCCAACAACCTATCTGCTTCATCTAACACAAAGATTTCGAAGGACGACTGAGTGCATTTGACGTGTGGTGATGATAAAAGCTCAAGTAGTCGTCCAGGAGTGGCTACAAGTAGACTCGGGCTATTTTTCAAGAAGCTGCTTAGATCTTGGGATGTTGAAGTGTCACCGCCGACCAAGAGCTGCGCAACGATTTTCGGGCCTGAGGGTGAGGACGACCGTACATCGGTCCCTACGGAATCATCGTCGTGATGGAGGGGTTCCATTGCCGCAGCAGAAGGCCCATGGAAAGCCAATAGTGACTGTAAAACGCCATAGATTTGGGTAGCTAACTCTCTACTCCTCTCAGCGCAAATCTAGCCGTGATCGCTTCCTAATTCCTCACCTTGTTGGTGATAGAACTATAGCTCCTACATGGTGCCGTTTGATCTGCTCCTCCAACCGCAGAAGCTTCTCCACGATGGGTATTAGGTACGCCAGAGTCTTTCCCGATCCTGTGACTGCCTCAACAACCACGTCTTTATTCGTCATAAATTGCGGAATAGTGCTGGCTTGTACAGGTGTCATCCTGAGCGCAAACAGGAGTCAGCACCTCCTCCTAATGGCCTAAGTTTGGAATCCATTACCGCTTGAAGCCCATGCTTGAGACGGCATCGAGGATCCATTCAGCCAACGGCGGGGTGAGAGCTTCCCAGGCTCGGGATGGTGAGGCGGCGGCCTTTACGGATGCTGCCTGCATCTCTGGTGCCATGTTGTCTAGAATTGTCCAGATAAGGACAGATGTAAGCCACCTGGTGACCATACAGGTTCAATTAGGAAAGCGGTTGGCTTGCGCCTTGGCGGCAGTGTTAAAACTTTAGGGCAATCGTTATCTAATCTATTAGCGCGCCTTCTGTCGTTCCTTGGAAAGAATCACTTGGCCGTTTCTTGTCATCATTTCAGCTACCTTCTACTTTCAACCAGCTTCAGCGAAGCCTAGCGAGCCTCCCAAGCTGAACCCATTGTGTTCCGTCTTATAGACTCCTTCATGCTTAGAGCATTCTCTGAGCATCTCATCATGTCGACCACCACAACCAAGCGGCACGCGCTGTGGCAGTAAACCAAAGAAACCGCCACGATAGCGAGCCTCGAGCATCCAACCCACTCACTCCACTCAATTTTGACAACACATCCTTCCTTTCGGAACAACTTCTTTTCCCATTTTGGTCTCAGCCTGGTGCTACCGCCCTTCCCTTCCTTTCCCACTCTCCTAGCCATGTCACAACAATATCAAACACCCGGCACTCCTCGGGTCATCTCTCCCACACCTCCGCCCACCGAAACTCACCGCGATGGTTACTTCGCCCCCATAACACGCTCCGTCGCCGCCAGAAGACACAACTCGCCCGCCCCAATATCCGAAGGTTCAGAGCCAGACTCCCCCTCCTCGGACTCGAGCCTCGAAAAGCGAGCCCGAGCCCGCAGCCGGAGTCCAAAAACGCATGCCAAACGACAAAAAGAAGCGGCAGCCTCAAGAGCGACTCAAGCTACAAAAAAGCCACCAGACGGCGCGGCAACCGAGACCAATGGCCATCTCTCCCCTTCCTCTGCCGCTTCTGCAGATTCCTCCTACTGGCGCTCCATATCTCGGTCTCCCTCGCCCCTCGGTCTTATTCCTATCCACAGACACTGGCGCTCTTTCATTCACCGACACGAAATACCACGCAAGGCTCTGCACGTTTCCATCGGCTTCTTCACCCTCCATCTCTACACGCGCGGTACTTCTGCCGCATCAATACATCCCTGGCTGCTAGGCGCACTGATACCGATCGCCAGCGCCGACTATGCGCGACATACCTTTCCAGCTTTCAATCGACTCTACATCCGAATGCTAGGGGCGCTGATGAGGGAAAGCGAAGTAGACGGGTACAATGGCGTGATATGGTACCTGCTAGGGACATGGACCGTGCTGCGCTTCTTCCCGAAAGACGTAGGGGTGATGTCAGTGCTGTTGCTCAGCTGGTGCGACACGGCAGCCAGTACCTTTGGACGCCTCTGGGGCCGCTACACGCCGCGGTTACGACGGGGAAAAAGCCTAGCAGGGAGTGCGGCGGCGGCAGTCGTGGGCGTGATGACAGCGGTTGTGTTCTGGGGGTGGGCTGTGCCAGCTTACGGGCACGGAGACGAGGGTTTCATGTTCAAAGGACAACTGGGACTGCCTGAAGCAGTGAAGGACACTTTTGGCTTGAAAGAAGGCCAGGGCGCAGTAGGCGGGTGGGTAGCGCTAGGGATCGTGAGTCTTTGGAGCGGATTGGTCGCGAGCGCGAGTGAAGTGGTGGATATATTCGGATGGGACGACAATGTAACGATTCCTGTACTGAGCGGGCTTGGACTATGGGGGTTCTTCAAAGTGTTCTGTTGACACTTGAATGCATGCATATTGTCTCAACTCAAAGCCACCGTAATTCGTAGCACTTCCGTCGCGCCATCGCTGTGATTTGCGTACGTTTTCCCTCGCTTCAGCAAGTGCCACGTATTCACGCATTTCTATCCAAAGTCTCGAACAAGCATGTCTGTCGCCAGCTAATCACATCAATGTCGAGTCTCAAACCCACGCTATCATCGCAATCAAATAACGCCTCCACATCGCACAACCGTAAATCGCAGGCTCAAAGACATGGAGAATTAAACCAATTACTATACTCCCCAACTCCCCTCTCTCATAGTCTCGCCATTAAATCCGTCCTTTACTCCCTTCCCCCCAGATATGCTCAAACCAGCACGACCTCAACCCCAACCCCACACCTCCCCCCCTCCGTCCCCCAACACGGCGCCCCATCCACAATCTCCAAAAAGACCTCAAAGGTATCCGGGAACTCGCGCTTGAGCAAAATCGCCCTATCGACATCCCTCTCCTGCTTCCAATCGAACGTGGCGCGGATACCAGACACGACATCCTGCCCTGCGCCCGGTATGGCCGAGATAGCGAGGACGGAGGAGAAGAAGGAGGAGAGGGTCATGCAGGAGCGGAGTTTGAGGGGGACGGTGTCGGTGGAGAGGGGGATGGCGATGAAGAGGGTTGTGCGGGATTGTTTGTCCGGGGTTAAGGGTGTTGACGAGGATGAGGAGATTGAAGAGGAGGGAGGGGGGATGGTGGAGTGCGGGGTTGAGGAGGTAATGGGCGTTGAGGGTCTGGAGTGGGTTTGTGAGGAGGTGGATGGTGTGGGGCGTGGGGAGGAGCGGGTGGATTGAGAGCGGCGGGTTGCTGTGGAGGGCTGAGGCGAGGTGGGGTTGGTCGGGTTTGAAGTGGATGCCTCGCGCCTGCGCTTCGTTGGCCTCGCTGGATGGTTGAAATCTGCAGAAGTGTGTACTTGGTGTTGTGGGATATGGATTGTCGGAGTGTCTGCATTATCTCTATGTGGCTGTGTGCTGATTCGCTTCTCATCGTTGGGCTCCGCAGGGGTATGGTGTACTCGTTGAGTTCCAGTTGCGCTGTTCTCGTCGAGTTTGGAGGTAAGACTATGATGTTTGATCTCCGGGCCTTCGTTTGAAGGACCTTGAGATGGTGATGCTTGAACAAAGTCTCCCGGGCCATCTAGGGAGTCGTCAAGCCCTTTTGGGGACGATACATCGTGTCTCGGTCCCGATGAAAGCTCCCTCTCATTTTTTGCCTGAGCGGAGGGCTGACTATCGTGATGTGCTGGGGCAGGGAGGATTTGGATGTTACGGTACTTGGCTTTTATGGGCCTTGGAGAGTCCTTAATTGACGGACTCGCTGCTTGAGCCATGGTTTCGTTATGGATGTAATGTTGCTGTCCTTGAGCTCTGTGTTGACGCCCAAGGTACTCAGAGTCGGAAATTGCTGGACGCGCCGAAGATGGAGTCAGAGAATTTATCGGAGAAAAACTTGATGGTTGCCACTCTGGCTGAGGCGCGTACTGAGAGGTCTGCTGGGCACGGCCATCAGGCTTGGCGGAAGGTTCAAAGTAAGGAATATTTGCATGCTGCGTCCTCAAATCGAGCCTGGAGTCTTCTGCACCTTTCTGGTACGGTCCGAAAGCCACTGGCTGATACGAAAATCCTCTAATGGGACCCAGCCAGCTTCGGTAGGAACAATACCGGTCAGCCGCATTCCCTTTCACGATAAGTCTTCGACCTCCAACGTCGATAGTGTAGAAGGTCCATTGGGGACTCCACGACCAGCAGATAATTTCAGCTTCCACAGGTACCCCTGGTTGCTGGTCGTCAGTCGCTCGAAGAGTTACGGGTTTGCGGAGGCCAGCTGTGTTACTGCCTTGGTTCTCCTCAACGAATGGGGGCAGTTCAGAATGATAGAGCTGCTTTGCTTCTGCTAGCCAGTCGATGAAATGGTCGTCGGGAAGTTTGTCTGGATTCGTCCGTCCTCTTCTGCCGGCAAAACCCTCCGTAGGCATACTGGGATTGCTTTCGGGAAAGTCATTCACAGTGTTGAGTGTCATTGACATCCTCTACTATGTATGAACATTAGCATGTCTTCTTCATGGCGAATATTTACCGCATTTCATTACAATGGGTTATATTTTCTGTCCTGACTATTATGAGCATGGCTCTTATTCCATGAGTCTTCACAATGGTCTACTATCAGGCCTTCACGTCAATAATGCTGGTCGGTACGGACTGAAGGCTTTCCAAAGGTCCAACTCTGTTATCGGCCTTTCAATTTTCTTTTGAAGCGCTTTTGTCCACCAGACGTGGGAGTTAACACTTAAGAGACAAGTGTAGGACGTCGTGTGATACACAAGGCTGATTCTTGGCCTGATTCCTCCGTTGCCTTCACGTCAAAAGCATGAAGAATTTAACAACTGGTTGATATTCCAAGGTGGTCGGCCACAGATCTGTGCTGTTGGGTCAATGTGTTCTACAAACACGTGTGACGCTCCTATAATGTTTACAAAGGGCTGAGGGGGGAAATGCCACAAGAAAAGCAAAGGTGCGTTAGCGTATATGTCGACATAGCAATTAGACGTGACTGCCGAGGTATCTCCCCAAAACACCACAGTCCTCACAAGCCCACCGCCCCCAATCCACTGCGCAAGACCGAATGAGAGCGCCTTATAGCCAACATGGCCACCGCAGCCGGCTACTTTGACCGGAAACCCTCCGCTGCCACCCGGCCCCGTCTCTCCCACCTCCAACCCGATCCCTCTTCCCCGCGCACCCCGCAACGAACCACCTCCTCCGCCTTCAACTCGCCATCTCTCAGCTACCGCGCTCCGGAAGAAGAAACTATCGTTCTCGAAATCGGTAACCGCCACTTAAGCGCGGGATTCCCGGGCGAGAGCGTGCCGAGATGCAGGCTCGGGTTCGGACCGGAGGAAAGTAGACGGGTGGGGGATTATCGAAGGTGGATGCCCGGGTATGGCGAGCGGCAACGGAAGAGGCAGACGACTGATTACTGGGGTGATGACCATGAGCTGTGGCGTATGGATGTGCGGGGATTGGATATGGGGCTCGTCGGCGATAAGATAGAAAGAGCGGTTAGGGAGGCCATCACGAAGCATTTGCTTATAGATATGAGAGGGAAACGGCTCGTGGTGGTCCTGCCCAGTTTGATGCCACATCCCCTGCTAACCACCGTGTTGGGGACACTGTTCACCATGTTCCAAAGTCCGGGAGTTACGCTGCTGAGTCCTCCGGTACTTAGCACTGTAGTGGCTGGATTGAGGTCGGGCCTTGTAGTTGATATTGGATGGAGAGAGACAATTGTGACGGGGATATATGAGTATCGAGAGGTTCTTGAGAAGAGGACTACGAGGGCAATGAGGATTGTTACATTAGAGATGGCTAGGCTGCTTGAGAGGCAAGATACGGAGCAAATGAAAAGTGAAACAAAGCCGGCAGATGCTGTGGGAGAGGAAGCAGATGATGAACTTGTGGCTGTCGATTTGGAGCAGGCGGAGGAGGTGACCACGAGAATGGCTTGGTGCAGGAGCCGCTCGAAGAGCGCTCTGGCATCATCAACCTCCCAAGATCTGCCTGCTCCGCTTGGCAACGTTTCCATTGCCGAAGACGAGCCCAAGGATTCAGCTAGCTCCAGAGGTCTTGAAGAAAACACCCCAGCTTCCATTCCCTCACCCTCCTCGCCACGCCTCAGCATTCAACTTCCATTCTCAGCCTTTGCCTCACCAATCGAGACAGCTCTCTTAGGTAATTCATTCCCACGCCACGAGTTCGACGATCACGAACAACCCCTCCACAAGCTCATCTACAAAAGCTTACTCTGCCTGCCGCCCGACGTCCGTGCAGTCTGCATGTCCCGCATCATGTTCACTGGCGGCGGCTCAAAGATACCCGGCCTCAAGGCAAGGCTATTCGACGAGCTTGCTGCTCTTGTTGAAGCGAGAGGATGGGATCCGGTCGAGGGGAAAGCGGCCGATGAAAGGAGAAGAAGGCTGAAGGAGATAAGTGGCAACCGACAAGCAACGAAGGCAAAGGAAGCTGAGACGAAGAACACCAACACTTCAACGAACAAAGAATCACTAGAAGCGAACACTGCGGTTCTTGCATCACAGACACCACAAGTCCCGGACCCAATCGAGGAGAAGATCCATCGCGAACAGGCCAAGGGAACGAAACCTACCGTTTCAGGCGTGATCCGAGGAGTAGAAAGTCTAGGCGCATGGGCTGGTGCGAGTTTGTTAGTTAGCCTACGGATCAAGGGTGTCGTGGAGATTGAGCGTGACGCCTTTCTGCAACACGGATTAGCTGGGGCACGAACGGATGCGGAAGGAAGCGCTGCTGCAACGCAGAAGACAGTTTTAAGGCCTAGTATAGGCTGGCAGAGCGGATGGACCCTTGGTCCTTGGGCTTAGATGTTGCTCATTAATTTATCTGTCAGCCTGTGCAAGAGGTGATTATGAGCCAGAGTGTCAAGAGTCTATGTATACGTGACGTCGAATATTCCATTGACGCGTCAGACTACCAAGAGCGTAGACATCTCGACTGCACGAGGTCCAAAGAGCAGGAACGCCTAAACGAATATATAAAGGCACATCGACATCTCCGAAGCGGCGCCCAGGTTCTCCGCAAATCACCTCTCCAAATCCAGATCCATCGGCAGATCCCTCGTAAGATCGACTTGCTCAAGTGAATCTTGTCCTTTGCTCTCGGCGAAAGACCAAAGGCCACTGGCGAAACAGATTCCAGGCAACTCAGTAGTAGCCCCAACTGGCACTGAGGACACCCCTTCGTCGCTCGCCACAACACCTGCGCAGGTACCTGCATTTGTACCTGCACCTGCCCTCTCTCCTAAGCCATCAGGCTCCAAATGGAGCATCTACCGCGCCTATCAAATCCACGCCAGGGGCCGTGTTGACGCAACGACCCGCTTCCTACTGCAAAGTCTGGATGACAGATCAGATCTCATCAAAGATCCGGCAGGCCTCGATATCGGCGCCAGCGATGGCTGTAATACGAATGTGCAGATGGATGATGCGATGACTAACGTACCATCATGACCCAAGCAAGACTTCGATTCACCGTTCCTACAGGGGTTGTGAGATTGGCGTCTGTACCTTGCAAGTGGCAGCCGAGTCCAGGTAACCCACAGCCTGGCAGTATGAGTTGTAGCCCGGACGAAACCGTGCTATGCACAGTTCTAGCGACTATGGCCATTACGTTCAGAGGAAACAACCCAGACCAAATAGAGCTGCTAGCGTGGTATGTATTCTAATGAGCTTCTGATAAAGAACTTCATTTTTGACTATTACATTCATTTTTCTTCCAATCAATTCTAACCAATAATTTCGCTGCCGTGCTTTAGCAGATCGATCAATGTGGCAGATGCTTGCTGACCATTCCAAAATTGTTCCTAATCTCTCTTTCACATCCCCAAGCCTGTTTTTCATCAGTCCACGATGTCGGTTTCGCCGTCTCATGTATAAGACGGAATTTATAAAAAGGCTCATTTGACACTCACAGAGTTCAAGTATCACCAATGCTCCAACGTCATATCAACTCCATCACTTCTTATATTCCCAGAATCGACCTTAGCCCCTGCAACCACACGGCAGGCCTCTTTATCAACGCCTTGGCCTGGGCCGCTCCGCCACTAGATTATCGATAAGGTCCCGAGTGTTAACCCTCTCGCTCGGATCTTTCACCAAACAATCCATCATGTTCCGATTTAACGCGCTCGAATAGGCCGAAGGCAACTGCTTCGGCCGCCTCGTCTGCGGATCCGCATACCACCTATCCTCCTCAAGTCTTCCTCTGGGCCAATCCTTTGGTGGCGAAGGAACTGGCCCTCTGCCGTGAGCCAGCGCGTGAATGATGGCGCCGACGCCCCAGACATCGCCTTCTTTCGTCACAATCGGAACCTCGGGGGCCATCCATTCCGCCGTGCCGGAATCATAACTCTCTGATTGCAAAGTCGCGAGACCGAAATCTCCAAGGACGACCTCAGGGATGGAATCACTGCTTGTAATTTTGCGGCGGAGAAAGACATTTTCGGGTTTGATGTCGCGGTGGATGACTCTCGCCCAGCCTCGAGGCGGGTCGTCTGGGTGTTTCGCGAAACGATCGTAGCCGTAATGAAGAAAGGCAATCGCGTCCGCAAGCTGAACGAAGCACTGCCACAAGAAACGCTCCGACATGCCCTTCTCACCTCTTCTAGGCAAATAGTCATGCAGATCGCCCCCCCGGCAGTGTTCAAAGTACAAGACCAGAGTGCCATTAGCCTCTATATAATTCGCGTGGTCGAACTCGATGATCCTAGGGTGGTGGGTCAGTATTTTCTCGAAAATGTGCACCTCGGTAGGTAGCGAACCGAACATGGAGAAGCGTTTCTGATCTTTGCGCACCAGGATTTTCTTGTCACTTTTCCGCTTGACGATCCAGAGCTTGCCTTGGCCGCCTTCCCCAAGCTTTCGGATCTCTTCGTAAGTCTCTGTGACCTTGGTCTTGGTCTTGGTGGTTTCTGCTCTATTCAAGGATCCACGTACCCTACGCTCCCGTACGGGAGCGCCTTTCTGGGTTTCCAACAATAATTTAAACATCTTGTGTGTGTGTGTGGATCAGGCTGTATTTGCTGGCTGTGGATTGTTGCGTGTTCTGGTGACAGGCTGTGGTGTGATTTTGTTGCGTATCAATTCTATATTTCCAAAGACGCGGGAAAAGAGCATCTTTAAGGAGGCTGGTTTAATGACGACAACAATAGTCATTATTCCGAACTCTTGTGTTCATGGATTGAAAGAACTCTGGAGACCTTAAAGCCCCAGCAACAAAGCACCTTGGTGCATCGACTTGTCCCTGGACGGTAAAAGAACAAATCAAACCCCGCCAACAATGTTGAGAGATAATAGACTTGTGCCTCGATTAATCAGGACAACGCTGAAAGCCTCGAAGCGCAAGATTAACAAAGATTACAACAAAGCGCCACTTTTGTCCCATCCGTACAACCTTATGGCATGAGGAGCCCACCTGGACTAGCAGTTGACCGCTTCGTATCCATGACCAATTGCATATCTTGACGGATCTAAATCTCGAGAATAGGTACCTGGTCCGAATATAAGCGCGTGGGAGTGACTGCGCTCTTTTCAGACATCGCGATGCATGTTTCTTTGTTCCAGACAGATGTGGTAGACGGCCGTTTGAAGCTTATGGCTGAAGACCTAAAGGGCTTCGACCTTTGGTCGGCCTAATGCTGCACAGCAAATTTTCTATGTCCAAAGACTCAAGCCTGGAGACTCTGCTTCGTTCATGTTGGCCGTCATAGGTGCATACAGTGGCAGTCCCGAGAAGCCATCTCGCATGAAGAATACATGTTCTTGAGCACATATTCCCCAACGTTCTTTCTGCCATTCTTGGTATAGTCAAGTCCCATTCATCATCGAGCTGCACCGTCATGGAACGTAGCCCGCATTGAAAGATACATCTCTCCTCGCGAATCTCGCTTGAGTTTCTCCTAGATCTATAGTTCATCATGCGGGTCTCCTTTTCATAACCGATAACAAATGAGAATATTCAATCATGTGATCTCATGCCAAATATAAAGATTGAAGAGAACCCCATGACTTAAATGAAACCTACGCTCCCGAGTGAAAGTATGCTTTTTCCCGATAGCACCACACAAGAAACAAAAAAGCAACTCCCACCTCAGCGCTACTTCTCCTCATACACCCGTAGTACCCTCAAACCAACTACTCCACAACGACCCCACAGGCAGCGCACCGATCCCGACGCTCTTAAACCCTTTTCTATGACAATAAATCCTCATCGCCAATTTCGCGAACAGCGACGAGGATGATTTTGCTCTTGCGCAAGTGACCCAAGGATGGAAGTTGCGCGGGTAGGTCAAAAAGGACTACTACAAATACAATCGTCGTATTTGCTCTGCCCTTCAGCATACAACCCAGATTCAGAACTGTGCTCCCGCCCATGTATGCCACCCCGAGAAGCGAGCGGTTTTGCACAATCCTCAAATTAACTTACTCGCCTGACCCCTGATAACTTCTTCTCCACTCACACTGGGGCTGCGCCATAAGGAATAGCGAAAGCGTCCGAATAAACTCAGTATCTCAACAACTAGTTGGTAGACACTCAGGAGCATTATAATTCTGCCGTCAGCGCCTGGGTACCGTCAGCGCTCGGACTAACCAACATTACTCACACTCCCTTCTTGCAATATGCCTGTATCCGCCGCACGCTTTGAAATGATTACATGGGCGGCATTTTGCACTTTATAACGGCTAATATAAGCTAGTGGGTAAATTTTAGCCAAACCCGATTTGAATATAACACCCCAGTATCTGTGATCTCTATCTTAGCAAAATACCGTTAAAAGATCCCATACGTTACCACCCATGTATCTATAATGCAGAGCAAAGTGCACCTTTGAAAAACGAGTGTGACGTTCCACCACCTACGGAAGTTGCTTGAAGCTAGAAAGATGCAAAGTTGCCTCCATACCGGGTTCCATCACGTGCAATACCCAATGCGTTGTCCGTATACATATTTGTTGGAGAAACAGATAGAATCGAGGAGGAGGAGGAGGAGGAGCAGGTTAGCGAAATTCTTGGAACAATAAATCGCAGACTTCATGTCAGTGACATAGTCTGGTATTCCCAAGACTCATCGAAGATACTTTGAAACACGGTTCAGGAGAGCCGGCTGCGAGTTAGGAAATCTTCCTTTTGAGCGATGGGAGCATAAGCGTTTGATACTTGGGGGGACAGGCGCTGGAATCACGAAGAATATTGCTGATTAAGTTACTTGAAGACCTTTGAACCCAAGCGAAAGACTCAATCTATCTAAGACTGGATCCAATTCCCATCAAAATGCAGCCAGCAGAAACGTTCTCTTTAGAGGAATCATGTGCCGCGCGTGTATGTCTAGCTCCTGCACCATAGAAATGACTCGTGAAATGCGATTGTCGAGTTTCCATACATCGATTTCCTGATGCGACGTGTAGTCTCAGCTTTAGTCTGGCCAAGCCCCAGGCATTTGAGGACATCGCGAGCATTTGGGGTGCGTGCTATTAGCATATCGCTTCTGTAGCCGTCGGTTTGCCCTTCGTATTGCATGTTCAGCAAGTTCACCGAAGTAATCATCCGACCAAACTCGATCAAATATGATAGCCCTATGCCAGTCTGGATAATAGAAAGGCCACATATCACGCCAAGCCGCATGTACACCTTCTGGTAACGCACAAGTATGCTTGACCAGCTGTGTGAACTCACGGTCCAGAAGGTCCATGTGCGAAGCAGGGTTTATCAACCATTCCCACCACACGCAGGGCTGAGCAATGCTCCCGATGGTCGACCAACTAACTACCAACTAACAGTCTGGACTGGTTCGGGTACTAATAGTTTGAACCAGTTCATACTTTGGCTAGGTAGTTGGTC
>JANQBS010000141.1:0-105056 GCA_033085395.1 Xanthoparmelia taractica
AATTTTTTAAAAAAAGTTGAAAAAAAGTTGAAAACGACTATGTTCAACAGATACCACACCTTTCCGACCCGTAGTAAGAATAACGTATTTAACTATTACTCTATTAATAGCTTAATTCTCTAATTAAGTTTACTAAAGTTTAGTAAGCGAGCTTACTAATTATAATCGAGATCGAGTACGCTAAGTTCTAGCTATAGAAGCTAATAAAGATACTTTAAGGTAAAGATAGCTCTTACTAGTCTAAAAGTATTCTTAATAAGATACTAAACGACTTAACGAGTAACGCATCACACTGGGGCCGAGTGTCCGCTATCTCACATTGAGGTTCAAAAGACTTAGCTGGGAGAATATATTCTGAATGGTATCTTTTCTCATCACAGGGTAGCTTGAGATTCAGGGTGTATGACATCAGTCCGGACCCCACCTTGACTCGTACACCCATGAGTGCGCCGACCCATCACCACCATCATCCATCCCACCTGCACACCACCGTCTCAGGTAAATCCACCAACAAATATACAACGACCAAACGAGACCATTTACAAACAAACCTCACAAAATGCCCGACTCCAAAGAACAAGCTCAAGCGGCCGAGCAAGAGGCTCAGAACGCCAAAGGTTCCCTTCACCCCACTCTCTCCCGTCCCACAATCCCGCTCACTGAACGGCCCGCAGATCCCAACCATCCCGCCCATCCCGAGCACCCAAAGGTAATCTGCAGCTATCATCTACGGACGCTAGGCTAACAAAAGAACAGCACGGCGAATGGATCAAGAACGCCGGCAAAAAATTCGGCAACGCTGCCATCTTTGGCGCTGGGGCTACGGCGGGTAGGGATGCCATCCAGGGTGCCATCAATCAAGTCTAGTTGTTGATTGACTGGCAGGCTCGGATGCCATCCAGGGGGCTATCAATAATGTGTGAGAGGGCTGGGTATGGTTTGATACAGGGAGTTGTGGACGGGAGATGATTAGGATGGGACCAGGAAGGTGCACTTCGACGCTGATGCCATAGTTCATGGTACAGAACGGAACAGTGTGTTCACGAGACATGTTTATGACATTATGTCTTTCTTTTGAGGTGCTGATGTTTTCGACCTGGTCCTTACGCCAAGCTGCATGCTATGAGCCCACCAACTTTCACTTTTCGAAGGAATTAATTCTCCCAAGGACTTGATAGCAATCACAGTCGTCCACTTGTTTGCTATCCTCGAAGCCTTTTCAATACCTCTGTCAAGAATATTATGCATGACTCCGCACATTGGGCCCGAAACGGCACACGCGAGCGCGGAACCAATGTGGACTTTAGGCAATGCCGCCATATGACTAATGCCAGATGCCAGGTCAAGACCCGATGTCCCAAGCTCGGTACCTGGACAACGGTAGGCCCCCAGCGTCAGTACTGCGTACTCTCCTTTATCCCACTTACCACATCAAAGCAAGACAGATCAGATCTTTATGTCTGATTTACGTGTTTGCTACGTTCAAAGTTAGAGATATCTGAGACCACTATTCCCCCTTTGAGCCGGCATCATGCAGGTTTCCGCAATGTCGAAGAGAAGAAAAATAATGAGACATGTCCCTTGGCAGTCATGGTTTCAACACCACCGTTCTCGATTGGGGGGCGCCCTAGCGTGGCTTAGCCAATCTAAGATACATAACTTGTGTTCTCTGTACTTGGAACTTTCTCCATAGTCATCTATTATTCAAGTCCAGTTCAGATCCCACTCCAATCGCTAGAGCAGTGACTTCGCAAAATCGCCCTTACCTTTTGCAACTCGCGCTCCCAGATTCTTGACTCTTCCCTTCATACGGTCTCCCTACCAGACAGAAAAAGAAATATGGCCGAACAAGCCTACTTCGCCCAATTCCAGCAATCCCCCTTCACACCCTCCCCCCACGCCCCCTCCCTCTCAAACTTCAACCAGCTCGCCCTCTCCCAACGCTGGCACCCCGGCAGCAAAAAATACCAGCGCCAGAAACAAACCTACATGAGCGTCCTCGCGACGGCGCACATTGCCAGCATCGAGGGGGGCGGGACGGCGGCGGAGAAGTTGGTGGGTTTGCAGGGGTTGTGTAGGGAGTTGGGGCTTGAGCCTGTTCCTGAGACGATTACGCGGTGTAGAAAGGTACGTAGGTGTGTTGGTGTGGTTCCGGGGGGGAGGGGGTGGGATGCGATGTCCTTTGGGCAAAGAAAAGGAAGGAAAGAAAGAGTAGAAAGAAAGAAAGAAAGAAAGAAAGAAAGAAAGAAAGAAAGGGTCGTCATTCAGTTACTCACTCACTGACTGACTGATTGATTGGCGTCTTGTTTTAGATCTTAAAAACGGTCAATGTCTGCATCGTACACCTCATCGACCATCGACGTCTCGGCATTCCCATCCACGTGTTTGGTTCTCACGCAGAGCTGCAAAAGCACATCAAGGAGGAAAAGCATTACTTCCCCAAGGATCAAGCGAAAGGGAAGGGGAATGGCCTTTTGAGGGTTTTGCTGCGGACGATTAACGAATAGAAGAAGGCCTGAGGGTGGACCTTGGTAGGAGAGGTTCTGTCGGTAGAGAGCTATGAGTGTATCGAAGCAGAGGAAGAGGAACGTCATGCTATGGCGCGATCCTGACAATGGGCTCGAGTGGGGTCCATTGTCCCTTTGAGTTTGCGAAGAAACTCCTTAGCTGCAATGGAGGTCCGGTTGATCTCGAAATCTTTGCAACTGCTACTTCTCCAGCACATCTAATACCTCTGATCCAGCACAGACGCATCCGTAGTCGAATAGTAGGTTTGATGAGTCCACATTTTCAGCGGCGAAAACGGCGAAAACGCTAGACCTTAGCTTCCTATCTTTACAACCTTCTACAAATCCACTTACCACTCATTCAAGCTTCAGACGCTCGAATTGACTCATACTCTCTTCGAGCACCCCGACCTCTCTCCTAGCATCCTCCAACCGTTTGCTCTCTATCTCGGCAACCTCTCCTTCCATTTTCCCTACCTTCTCCAACCCCTCCATAATCTTTCTCTGCATATCAACACCCTTACTTGCCTTTGCCAGCTTCTTTTTGCTTTTTCGATATGCGCATCGATATCTACGCGTCTTTTGACGAGCAGGTAACAAGCTGCATTAGCATTAACAGCCTGTGCGACACAATTCGCTGGTTTGGTGTCGTTGGCTCCTAAGAGGAAAATTGAGGCGCCGGACCCCAGCATGGGTTTCCCGGTTAGAGATTTCATGGAGGCAAGCTGGACTTCGCAGGTTGAGTGGGCTTGGGAAGTGAAGAGCTAGATGTGAATGTTTGCGGACTCTTTGATGGTATACTCGGCCGCTAAAGAACGGATGGCTTTCGACACAGCAAGTATGAGTTCATATGCCTCTTCGCTGGCTGAGTCGTCGAGTTCGGCTTTGTACGTAGGAACGACATAATGGGGTGGATCATTGTGAGGCCGCCTTCGAGAGCTGTATAAAGAGTCTGTTTGGCGGATTGTTGCTCCACTGGCGTCCCATCCTGGATGATGGATCTCGAATATTCAATGTAGACGTCACAGAGATGATTGTACCAATATTCATAAACATTTTTTCGTTGCTTGAGAGAACTCGCGGGCGGTGAGAGCGATCTTTATTTCTTCGGCCGCGGTATTTAGCTTGTGGACGATACAAAGCTCGGCAAGGGAGTCCTGGCCATTTCTGGTGGCGTTTTTCTGAGGTTTGAAAGAGGCGTCTATCTTGCCTAGAACGTGTTTAGTTGCTTGATAGATTTAGTTGCAGAATTTCCGGGATCCATGCATTTGTTTTATATCAAAAGCTATGTCGCCATCTAGCACGTTTCAGCGATAAGTCACGAAACTCTTCAAATAGAGTCTTACCTCATGTTGTGTACTTGATTAAAGAGTATCGCAGAGCATGAGCGCCTGCACAGTGAGTTGTCAGAGATATGACGATGTAGAGAATTTGCAGAAAAGAGACATGACTTACCACATCTCGGTATACCGTCTGGGAAAGAAGTTTTCTGAAACCTCGTTGCTGTTTCCACCTCCTTTGGATCAAGGTTGCCGACCTTCAGCTAGTCACGTAGCACCTGGTAGTGTAATACCACTCATGACCTCGAGAGGATCAATGACATTCCCTAATGATTTTGACATTTTTCTGCCTTCTGAGTCTCGCACAAGAGAATGGCAGGAAACTTCTTTGAATGGTACTTGTCCGGTCATCTTAACGCCAAATATAATCATCCTTGCTACCCAGAAGAACAGAATATCCCATCCTGTCTCCAACATAGAAGTTGGGTAAAGCTTCTCAAAGTCTGGAGTCTTCTCTAGCCGGCCTAATGTTGCAAACGGCCACCAGCAGAGAACCAAGTATCAAGAACGTCCGGGTCTCTTGTTAATGTCAACGTTTTACCAGGGAACTTGGACTTCGCCTTGTCGTCCGCTATTTCTTTCGTTCTTCCCGTGACCCATCTTTCGTCATCGCCGTCATCTGCGGGCTCACCCTCAATATCGATAAGATACGCCGGAGGTTGGTGGCCCCTAAAGTTGCCTTGACAGACACTAGTCATTAATATTCTCCATCCATCGGATGTAGTCCTGTCCGATTTCTCAGGTCTGACGACGATCTTCCTATCTTTCACGACTTTAACGGCAGCCTCTGAAAGCCCACCCTTCATCTTCATCCATCACTGTGGTTTCATAATTGGTTCAACAACATCCTTCGTCTTTTGGCACATTGGTACGCTCATGGGATTATTCACCCACTTTACGTAAACTCCTCTCTCCTTCAGCGCAGCGATCACTTTGTACCGGCATCAAATCGCTTGGTCCCTTGGAACTCGCCTGGCTTGTGGTTCATGGTACCGTCATCGTTAAGAATGTTACAAAGTCCAGACCATGTCTTTTACCGGTCTCGAAAACATTATGATCGTGGGCCGGCGTCATCTTCACCGCTCCCGAACCAAAGCTAACATCGACGTAGTCGTCGGTAAAGATGGGCAAGCGCCGCTTGATGAACGGGTGTGTCACAAATTTACCAACAAAATGCGTATACCGCTCGTCTTTCGGATTAACGGCAACGCCAGTATCCCCCAGCATGGTCTCCGGTCGTGTCGTGGCCACTTCGATCTTCTCCTTGCTCCCTTCAACCTCGTATCGGAAGTAAGTAATTACACCAAACTCAATCTTCTTCTCGTATCCAGGCGCGTCAAGCATTGTTCGTCCTTCTAGCTCCTTACTATCGACTTCCAAGTTTGAAAGTGAGGTGTTTACAGCAGTATACCCATTCACAAGTTTGTTCGATCGGTAGATAAAACCTTCTTCGTGCAGGGTGCAAAATTTCTCGGTTACTGCTGCGGCAAAGGTTTGGTTCATGGTAAAGGCTTCTCTTGTCCAGTCCAAGGACCCACCCATACGTCTCAGGGCCATGTTGATATTCCCATGGTATCTCTCCTTCCATTCCCGTATCTTCTCCATAAGTTTCGGCTTACCGAGATCTTGTCTTGTCTTGCCCTCCTGTCTCATGATCATCTTATCTACCACGGTTTGTGTTGATAAGCCAGCATGATCGCAACCAGTTGGCCACAGCGTCGTGAGTCCTCGCATTCGGTTTCACCGTATCGTGGTATCCTGCAATGCAGTTGGCAAGGCATGGCCCATATGTAGAGCCCTGGTTACATTCGGTGGTGGTTCCGGAATGACAAAGTAGCCCTTGCTTTTGACCTTTCCGTCAGGCCCAAATTCCGGCTCAAAAAATCCCGACTTTTCCCACCATGCATATCATTCAGGCTCCACGCTTTTGGGAGGTAGGTTTTGTAAAAAGGATCTTTAAATGACCTGAGCTCTAGTATTGATTAGCTGCAACTGAACGCTGATGTTGTAGATCATTATCTAGTCATGCCTTTCTTTTTCCCAGTCCCCACCTACCACTCGAACTCTGGCAGGATTTCCTCGTCCTGCTTCGCTTTCTCCTCCTTCGTTTTTGACCCAGTCGGCACGGCTGGAACGGTCGCATTATTGGCCTTCTTGTCCTCAAACTTCTTCCAGGCTTCGGCGTTCTTGAGTTCCTTCTCAACTACTCACAGCTGTTAGTTATTATGCTGTGATTATCCTTTCTGACCGCGTAGAGCACGTCGCTAGCGTTGTCACGTACGCTCTTTCTCGCTCTTTATCTTCTTAGGCGCTCCATTGTCTCCTCTGTCCCGGCCAGCTTCGATTTGTCATATCGAGTCATCTTTTGAAGCCTCAAAGGTGGCTGCGGTGGCTTCCTGTGAGGTAGGGGGGGGCCTGTCCGGATACCGGGGTCGGTCTTCTCGCTGGCTATTTTACTAAGGTCAGAAGTGAAATCATTGGCGTATCTGAAATGGACTTGGATATTACCAGGTTTGTGAGATGCGGCGTTCAAAGCCATTGGGGCATGTTGTCGAGCTCCAGCAAGTCCCCAAACTGGAGCGCGCACAAGTAGCGCTCTCCGAAATATTTTGACGGAGTGTCAATTCAGCGGAGGAAGATAGATGTAATATCTAAAGCATTGAGGAAGCTATCAAATTACCACAAGGCTTAATATAATTCGTTCCTTTGAGCGCGAAAGAAAGGGTTGAACCCTTATCGATTATTGTACAAGGGTTTGTCCCTAAATTATTATCTAATCTGATCTTGAACCTCACCCTTAGGATACTCAGGCAAACTATGAGCCCACGCCTCTAGCGATTAATCATGGATGCTGAGACTGTACAGGAAGCAGGTCCAGAAGTAGAGGCCCAGGTAATCCTCCTGGCGGCGTCGCACCATGACATCGAGTCCCTACGAACCCTCCTCCGCACCGGATCTGCCAGTGTTCAGGACTCAGAAACCGGCTTCACGCCCCTCCATGCTGCTATTGCGGCATGCGAACACTCGTTAAATGGCTTATTGACTGGGGAGAGCCCTAACAGGCACGTCAATGGCACTGTGAATGAGGACCACAGCAACACGATAAGGTCAGACGTAGAGGCTGCAGCAAAGACCTTGAGGCTCCTGCTTCAAAACGGCGCCATATGGAATGATGTTGATAAGAATGACGAAACGCCTGGATGCTTGGCTTTGAGGCTCGGTCTGAAAGAGCTCTACGAAATAATGGTCGATGCTGGAGTAAGAGCCGAAATGCTGCTCAACCGTTTGGACGAGTATGAGCAATTAGCGGGAAGTGACGATGAAGAAGATGGAGGCCAGGAGTCTGAAAAACAAGACGGCGAAGTAATTACTCCGAGCAGTGTTCAGCAACAGGACCTTGACAACGACGGAGAGAACGTTCCAGAGATCAACAACGAAGGCTATCTACAGTCTTCTCTCCACTTCCAGGACGGACGTATCCTTGACAGCGCCGGAAACGGCGTAATGATGGCTTGGGAGACGGACATGATGAAGCGAAGCGCAGACCTCCTTTTACCCAGACCGGGCTTGCGTATCCTCAACATAGGTCACGGAATGGGTATCATCGACACTTTTTTCCAGGACAAGAACCCAAGCGCACACCACATCGTCGAAGCCCATACTGGGGTTCTCGAGCGGATGAAGAAGGATGGTTGGTACGATAAGCAAAATGTCACCATACATGAAGGCAGATGGCAAGATGTCGTCCCCAATATTATTGAGCAAGGCATCCTCTTCGACGCCATCTACTTCGATACCTTCGCCGAAGATTACAAGGCCTTACGTGACTTCTTTAGCGATTGCGTACTCGGTCTATTAGATGACGGTGGAAAGTTTGGCTTCTTTAATGGGCTTGGAGCCGGTGAGCACGATCCTTTCCCTCTTACTACATCATTTTAGTCCAAGCGCGCATATCTTGTATCCAACCCTCGTGGCCAACGAGATGGGCTGACTCGACTTATTACAGATCGACAGATCTGTTACGATGTCTACGGGAAAGTCTTGGAAATGGACCTATTTGAGGCAGGATTTGACACCGAGTGGGAGACCATGCAAGTGCCAGAGATGGAGAAGGGGGAGTGGGAAGGGGTAAAGAGACGATACTGGGCACTGAGGGAATATAAGCTGCCAACATGCCAATTCATCGGGTGAAAAACGAAAACCCAAGACGGTCGTGCTTCGCCACTGGATTTGGCAGAGCTTTCTACTAACTGCGACTTCTGGGACTCCGCTGATCATTCCGAGCGGGTTATGTGAACTCGGAGTATTCGCAGAAACCAACCGAGCAATCCGCCACAGCGATTGCCGCCCGCAAGCCAGCCGTTAGAGAGTCCAATGGATGAGCACATGAGCACCACATCTGGTAAAGGCCGCCCCTGAGTTGGTGAACACGAAATTCAGGCAAGACGTATCCTCATTATCATGATGCCGCCGTATTGCATCAAGCGATCTGAGCTTCACTCCCAACGCTAGTCCAATCGAAAGACGTACTTGCAACTGATGTCGTGAGAGGATATGGTCAGTGGCAACGATTCAATGACTCTCATACCTATCTTTCGGCGCCACCGCATCATTTCACTAAAAGGACTGGTAATTGCTAGTATGGTGGCTCAAGATTTGGACTAGCCTAATGTTCTGTGCTCCGCTGGAAGGTATTCCCTTCCTTTGCCGCAGATCCTTAAACCTTTCTTCCGGGCATGCTTCTCAGCTGCCTCGAACACAAAGTCAAGGAATGTATCAATGGGGTCTGGAGGTTGATTTTAAAGACTTGTGCCATTAACGATTATCTGATTTACAGTAACTCCGTACAGGAGGTATTTACGGTCTCATGCTTTACCTCGTGAGGAGCATACGTCATTATGGAAACTCTCCAACTTTTCTCACACATCCATCAAGCCATCTGATCAACGACCTACATCCCCCAACTGATCCGCGGCCCTTCTCACTGCTGCGAGAGATCAAACGTGGGAGCAGGCGGCGTCACCTCGATGATGGCGGGTCCGTACAAGATCATGTTGTCCATAATGGTCCCATTAGTCATTGATTTCGAGATGAAGACATAAGTCTGGCCCATGGCTGTAGCCGGGATCTCCGCCGCAATCATGTCCCCTTGCATCGTCGGCGTGACGGACGTGGTATCCAGGCCGCTGACGAAGACGACGAAGAAAGTCGTTGGAAGCGTGCCCTTGACGCTGAAAGTAAAGGTTATGCCCGCGGCGGCGGGGATCCCTTGCGTCGCCGTCAAGGTGGGGAAGGCCATGACCGGCAATGCGGCGTTGGTGGTTGGGCAGGACTTGATGAAGGCCGCGGCGAGGGTGTACACCGGGTTGAGACCGAGCGGGGTGCCGTATGGGTTCGCGGGTGCGACCTCTCCCAGGTTGTACCGTTGGACGGAGGTGTGGAGGGATTCGGTGACGAGGATTGCACCTGCGACGACAAGATATTCCTTGCTGGTGATGAGCCCGGCGCCGCCGAGATAGGCGGATGTGCCGACGCCCTCGAGCACCGAGGCGAGAGTGACGAAGGATTTGGCGTCCGTATAAGGGAAGTCGTAGGTGCAGGCGGCGACTGGCTTAGCACCCGCGGTGGTGAGGGCAGAGGTGAGTAGCTCGACGTGTTGTTCTTCGTCGTGAGTGATGTACTTGAGATTGTTGTAGTACGCGCTGCTGAAGCCGGCATCTATGAAATCTTGTTCTGACATGGTCGAAATGGCTCCTTTGTAAAAGACATTCTCGAGATGCTCGAGGGTGAGGGCATATTGGAGGATGTCAACGTCGGTGATGGCAGCTTGACGTTTGATGGGGTGGGCAATAGCTGTGATTGCCAGCAGCGTTGTCGCTGCCGAGGTAGTGAAGAGCTTCATGCCTTATTGTGGTCGAGGTTCAAAGACGGTTTCCGGGTTTCCAGAGTCTCTTGTGTTTGTTGAGAGAATGATGAGGGATGTGGTGGATTAAATAAATAAATGGCATTACCTTCCCTGACCCATTCTTTCTCTATCCTCTGACCTCCACTCTTTGGCTCGCCTCACTCAACTCCTCTTCCTTCAAGCCGTGCGCCGACATAGGCTTAAGTAGCGCGCATTCTTGGCTTTGGTAGGGATGTGTGGAGTAATGTGAGCAACATCCAAGGGAAATGGCGGGTATATTGTCCACGAGGCGTGCATTTGAGAGCTATCCAGTGATATCCAGAGTTAATGAGAGCTATTGAGAATTTAAGATGCTGCAGAATCAATGTATGACCTACCTATAGATCTGCGTGGAGCATGTCGGAGACACGGACTTTTATTTCTTTTCCCGTCACGTTTTACCCTTTGTGGTCATTGACGGAAAAGATCTACCCCGCTTGGGCCATTTTTTGACTTTTGGAGCGGGGTCAAGTCAACGCTAGAACAGATTCGAGCAAGTTCTTCCAAGTCGAATATCGCAAAGAGGAAAGGTGGCAAGCCAAGAAAACGCAGAGAAAACGTACTGTAGAGACATAGCGTTGTCGTAGGCTCGTTATGCTAATGTCAGTGGGACAAAGCAGCATTCCCGATCAAAAGCGAGTGCAGATTGAATGAACAGAGCCCAGCTCACCGTCACCTTTCTTCAAGCGCTGCTATCACCTCTTTCCCACTCGCTGCAGGCTGCAGGCTCCCACCAATAAAGTCATGCTAGATCTCCAATCTCCAACGTTTCTCATATCCGCCGATCTCAATTGAGAAATAGATCAACAATAACGGTAAAGTAGGCTTTCCCAGTCTACGAAGTATTCCCTTGACACTCCCTATAAGCTTAGATGCATCCTCAAACTTTAAGCGTAGCCTTTGAGTTGGACGCCAACGGCAAAACAGTCCGAGGGCTATCCTATGCCGGTCAGTGAAAAGTCACCTTCAGGCTTGAATAGAGAACTTCTGCAGAGGGAAGCGGGGGATGATATTAGTGGGGAAGGAACTCAGCGCGTAGCACGACGATCCATGCTTGTCTTCCAGAAACCACCGATGCCAGCCATGATAAAGTTCAACAGCACTAAGAAAAATGACAGGAGAATATCACTGTTACGAATGTGAGAGGCGGAAAATGCACCGATTGGCAGAGCTGCTAGCATTGCGAATCAGATCCTAACGTGCAGCGAGAATGAAGGTGACTGGAAGAAATGCTCCTGGATCTTGAAACCTGCTTGAGCAGCCGTAATCTTTCCGGCCCAGCTGGATGCCCTCCTCAATAGGTGGATCCAAGCATGCGCTCTACAAATTGTAAGCCCTTATAGCGAACCCCAGTAACCCACATAATAAGGGCAATACTGCGGATTAGAAAAGGCATTTAAAGTATCCTCTGCATCTTTCGCGAATGTGCACCATGAGACATAAATAGGCTCCCAGGGCAAGGCTATTTTGAGGACAGGGTATGCTGTATTTCAGAGTCCACACTGTGATGACTCGTAGTCTACGAAGTCATTTACCGCGGTTGCTGGCACCGGACTTGCCTCTGATGAAAATCCAATGGGTACCCCTACTGGACAGATAGTATGGTGGTCTGTAAACATTTCTGTGAAGCCGGAACGGCCAAGATCCCCTAGCGTCAGATTTCCGCCCTACAAGGCGTCCATACCAGTGACCGCATAGCATCAGCCAGACAATTTTATATTATTACTTCGAAGTATCCAGCACTCCACGACTCACTCGAACGCATAAAATCACCTGTTCTCGCATATACCCCCCCTTCAAATACTCACATTCCCCCAGACTCACATCCCTCAAGCTTCCCCCCAAAGCTCGCCCCCACCAACAACAACCACAGCCCGAGTACAGAAACCATGAACATCAAGTATATCCCTCCCCCACACCCACCCAACCAACGCACCTTACTTTGAACCCTATAACAAGCTAACAAGTCCCACTCAACTCCAGAGTCCGCACCCTAACCGGCAAAGAAATCGAGCTCGACATCGAGCCCGAGTACAAGGTATACCACCTACTCTCCGCCCGCCATTCCCCCCCATATATATACACACGAACACACAACCCCACTACACGCACCGCAGCACAAACCCTACCCTTCACCCGCGACAACAAACGCAAGAGAATCCTCGCTAATAAGCTCCAGGTCTCCCGCATAAAGGAGCGCGTGGAGGAAAAAGAGGGGATCCCGCCCGTACAGCAGCGCTTGATCTACGGCGGGAAGCAAATGTGAGTCCCTCTCTCTCCCTCACTCACTCTCTCTCTCTCCCACATTTCTATTACCCCGCCTCCCCCTCCCACCACCCCGCGCGAGCCAGGCAGGCATGCGGACAGTGCATATATTGTCAATGATTATGGGAACTTCGTTTTCTGTGGGAAGGAAGGAAGGCACGCTGATGTATGGTGTTTTATAGGGCGGACGATAAGATGGCGTCGGAGTATAATCTCGAGGGGGGCGCGACGTTGCATTTGGTGTTGGCGCTGCGGGGTGGGTGGTGAGTGAGCGGGCGAGGTGGATTGATGGGGGTGGGTTTCTTTTGGGAAGAGTGTAGTGTTGAGAGTTGTCGTGCAGCGAGCGCCTTGACAGTGAGGCAAGATGCAAACGATACGTGGAGATGGAGATGACGAGGACCGTTACGACGACATGACAGGCATGGTAGACAAGAGGCAGAAGCAATTCATTGAATCAATTGCATACATTGCTCTACCGGATCTACCTAATCAGGGCTTCTCCGGGCACATGCTCACCGGTTGCGCGATGCATTCCGAAGCTAAAACTCATAAAAACGCTGTAAATGAACGATGCAGGGGTATCTCTGACTAAACATCAAGCTCTACTCGAATCCAGCGTCCCAATAATGCTCCGTTCCCTCGCCGACTCTGCTCAGAGAGCCATGGCTCAATACCGACAACAGTCCGAATCCCTGCCGCTGTCCTAGCACCCTAATGAACCAGTCATTCGCTATCCTCCGCCATTTACGAAAGCCAGGATTTCGTCCATCTAAATTGGCCCCCGAATCCAGGATATCGACTGGTCCTCCACGTCCGCCAGGATAGATTGCATCAAGACGAAGGCAAGGCGAAAGATCCGGCCATGAGATGAGGGTGCACCATGGTGAGCTGAGGCCATGACTTTACCTCGGGCGCCGTAGAGAGGATAGGTAAATTCATCGTTTACGAATCCAGTATAAGTGTACGAATGATCCAGGTATCAAAAAGCAATTCCACGAAAGTACGGAGGCTCTTGTCTATGCTGGCCCCGAGCTCCCACGGAACGAGGAGTAGTGGACCCTCCACCGATGAGTCATCTTCAAGGGAGTCCTCGTAATTCTCTCCAAGCATACCACGACAACCACGGTTTCCTCCAGCCACGACCAGCAGACTTCCCTGTCGAAGACTCGATGTTCGAATCGTTGTCGAAAGATTTATGGTCCTATCTGACCATGCCATGAGTCCGTCCGGGACGAATATCGACGAGACCCCTGGCCGAATGATCATCGTCTGATTCGGAGAGATCCCAAGACCTCCATTCCTCATGTAACACGATTATCGTCATAAACACGAAAAGCACCACCTGTAGCCGGACTAGTCAAGAGAACCAGCGATACGAGGCTCACCACGGTAAGGATTGCCATGCCCACGGTTATCATAGCCAAGAGGATGAACAGCTCCGCAACGCCCTACATCTCAAAAGCATACTACTCCAAATGAAATCGTTCGATGCTTTCACACTCAGTCATGCCGTGTTAACCCATTTAACCAGCGCGTCCACGAGGTGTATTGCTGAAGAAGGTGGTGGTCTGTTGGTCAAGGTAGGATGTGAGGAAGGCGTGTGAAGCTTTTGGACCATGGGGTGACTGTTGGGTTGATAATGGAAATGTTTGGAAGCGAGATTTGAATTGAAAGACATGGACTGTCAGTCGATGTAGAGGAGAAGCAAGTTGGAGCAGCTCGAAGTTGCTAAAGCTAACGAGGTGAGCGTTACTGGGTTCAGGTCGAAGTCGATAATGTAGGATGAAGGAGTTGTATTAACGAGTAGGGCGTCGTTCAAGCAATTTTCCGTCGTTTCGCCGGCATGAACACATCAACGGGAGCCTTTTTCTTCAAAGGCATTGCTGCGCGAATGCCTCCATTGCTAGGGCTCGAGGTATTTGCCCTTGAGATTAGAGGACGAGGGGTTGGTGAGGCGCGATCCTCCCGCTTCAGTGGTGAAGAGAGACTGGGGTTGGCTTGTACTTTTGATACAGGTGATGTGGCAGGCTTGGACGTAAAGGATGTGGATTTGCGATCAGGAGGTGATGTTGCGGAGTTCGACACCGGTGGGGTCGACGCTTCTTTGTTGGGAGTAGTTTTAATGACGCTAGATGGGTTGGTAAACGCCTTAAGCCTCTTCTCTCTTTCTTCGTTCGTCATGGTCCCTGGTCTGGTTGTCTCGCTGTGCTCTACTCGCTTCCTCTTAGGAGCGAAGATCACTGCCGGTTTGACAGAGGGATCAATGGCGGTTGGGGTTGCAGCTTTCCGATGTTCGTCGATAAGTATGCGAGGTGCAGTGGTGATTGTCCTATTGGTTGTTGCAGGTCTCAACCGCATGTCAATAGGGGCAAAGATTCCTGGGCGCCGTGCCGGCTTCTGGAAATGGCCCATAGCCTTGGCTTCCTTCCGGAATTGGTTCAGCTTCCCTTTCTTATTGACACAGGCTTTGGCCTCTCCGTCTTTCTTACGCGTCCTGTCGCCAGGGGGAGGATTTGTGCCTCTGTCATAGAACCGTGGCATCGTGGAGAGGCTGATGACCGGACCGTTGCTCTTCATTCCTTCGGGAACTTTGACACCCCTGAGCTCAACCTGTTGAGCCTTGTGCAAAGCTTGATCCTGTTTGATGCGATCTAATGTGGCTTTCAACTCTGCAGCGTCGTCTTCTACTTCTTTCTGACTGTCCATGACGAGCTTTTTGTATGCTTTGTACCACTTCTTGGGGTTCTCTGGTTCGTACGATTTCCGGTCCCAATTCGGAACGTCTCGTTTGATAAATTCAAGCCAGATCTCACCGTCTTGGCCGCAAATTTGAGGTGATGCTAATTCTATCGTTCTCTGAAAGTGGTGATTAGGATAGTAGAAGATAGGGATCCGGGGGAAGTACAGTACTTACGAGTTGTTGGGGATTTTCAAGCCGGAGGAGAACAGATCGGACGACCTGATAGGGTGCGTCTCCAACATCGGTAATTGCTATATCTAGTCAGCAGAAGACTATATGCATGACGAGAATTGACATACATCGTATGTTCTTTATGCACGCCCTGCTGGCCATTTTGAGTAGTGAAGATGGTGACATTGCTGCGGTAACTTAGGAGACTGACTGGAGAGGAAGAAGTTTGAGAAATTCGGTGTCAAAGAATGAAACGTTGATGGAGAACAGCGTGGAATAGCAAGTATTTTAGTGTAGAACAATGCATGAATGAATAGAGCAAGAAAGGCGGGCTGGTGAATCTTGAATTAGACCTCGGGAACTCCCGGTATTTCCCCGACGTAGAGAGAGCCGTCTGATTCGTCGAGTTGGTTTGGTACAAAGTTCATACCGTAAGTGATTTTGGCATTTCTCTCAAAGACTTACAGTCGACGCGCAAATACACCGCACAAGATAACCTATTTCAGCTAAGGAGTTGAGATCCATGTCTTCCTACGAACTGCTCGATCAAGCAGAGGAAGGTGAGTGTCCCGCTGGACACGCTCGATTCGAAAATCTCACAACGTTCAGATGCCCTACACAAGTCCCGCCTCCTCAACGTCGAAGAAAAACCCTTCAAGCGCATTACCAAACGACTCCTATCGTCCGCTTCCCTCATATCCGTCCCGCCAACTCTACCTCCAACACCACCGCCCGACGCCTCAGCTGCAGACGAAGCGGCAGCAGCCCATGAGAGGGAGAAACAGCAGCAGCTCGACGAGCGCCGCCAATGGCGTGAAGACACGCTGCTGGACTTTGCCGCTTTCGAAAGCAGCATCATACGCATACAGTTCCTCCTTACGAGCAACGTCCGAGAACGCGAGCGGTACGCTGCTGAGAAATTGAAGATACAAACCACGGCGCAAGCGGTCCGAGACAATACCGCTGATTTACGGGTGCAGCTGGAGGATGCACAAAAAACACTTGCCCTGCGAAAAGAATACGATGATCTGGCTGAGAAAATCACAAGCAACCGCCTGCTACGGCCGCGAGAAGATCAGCACGCCAATCTCGCCAAGCTGAATGCGGAAATCGCAGAACTGGAGAGGGAGAGTCAGGAGTATGCGCAAACATGGTCGGAGAGACGGCAGCAGTTTGGGAGGATCATCGAAGAGGGTTTGCAGCTAAGGCGGTTAATTAGAGACGAGAAAGAAGAGGTGGAGAGGAGGGAGGGCATGGAGGAGAGGGAGGATGGGGATGACGATCAGAGGGGGAGGAGTAGTGGTGTCGGCACACCTCATCATGAGACTGGTGCGACGACACCAATGCATGGGACGAATCAGGAGCAAGAGGTCGGCACCCCCGGGGGTCTGTCAATCGAAAGGGATCCTTCGGGACGGGGCAAGTCGCCTTTGCGGAGCTCACGGAACGCGGATGATTCGGCGGAGGAAAAGCTCAACGTCCCATCGGGAGAGGATGAAGAAATGGCAGAAGATGGCGAGCTGGCGGCTGAGTCTGAGCACGTCGTTGCTGCACCACTTGAAGGTCTTGTTGCCGAGGATGGGAAAGAGGAAGGTGAAGATGATGGGCAAACGGAAAGGCAGCGGACGGAGCAAATGGATACTTCGTAGTTATGATACCCTGGATAAAGCGTACCATCTCATCCTACAAGACACCGCCCTATTGCAAGCATCACCCTTTGAATTCCATCCCCAAAACCCATCCTCACATAGTCGCCCTCGCCCGCACCAACGCATCATTCGCCGCATCGACCTCTGGTCCTTCAGCATTCCCACCTGAAGCCTACCCATTCGAAGAACCCTAGTCAGCTCCTGTCCGCAAACATGCTCAGTCACAACATTACAAGTCATGACCCATAACCTTTTCCTCCTCACCAGACAGACCACAAACAACCATCACATACTCAATAAAGTAGAAAAAACAGAGAGACAGAGGCAGAAACAGAGAAAGAGATAAAAAAACGAACCAGCAACCCCTCCAACCTCTCCACCGCCCCCCGAATCCTCTCCCTCAACGGCCCAAAAACAGCCTTGGTCTCCTCAACCGCCTGTTCCTAAAGTCCCCCAAACGGAACAGAACACGTCAGCGCACATCCTTCCTTCCTTCCCTCCTCCCTTCCTTCCTCTCTTCCCCACTCTCTCCGTCCAAACTGACCCCCCCCCTTCTTCCCCCTCTTCCCCCCTCCCACCCAAACAAAGAACCCCTCAACAAGCCCCAATCCGCGAGAAAAACAGCACGGTACTGACCTCCTGCCGAATCCTAAACTCCAAGTTCCCCGCCTCACCATCATCATCTCCATCGCCACCATGGCCCTCTCGCAGTTCCCGGACGCGGAGTTGCTGCGACGCGAGTTCGGTGCGGTAGGAGGATTCCTCTTTTAGGAGGCGGGTGGTGGCGTTTGTGGCGACGGAGAGGGGGGTTGGGGGGGGCATTTTTCGTTTCTTTCTTGTTTGTGTGGAGGTGCGTGGTTACGATTTACTATATGAGGGATGGTGTCAAGAATATTATTTGGTCTCGAAATATTTTACTGCGTCTTGGGGGGACTGATGAATAAACACAGACAATATCTTATACTGTTGATTTTGCGCACATGAGAAAAACCTCTTTAACCTCATGTACACGAAGATTAATCCTGTGCTATACCAAGACTGCTTCCACCCTTGGCTATGCATCCACGCGCTATGCAGCATATGTTGAGGCATCTCAGATCTATCTCCGTCACGTCTTAGTCATATCGAGTTTTCTATTCAGACAATACCGTACACCCGCTTCGCAATGAAGAAGCATGAGATCCCAAAGATCAATAAGCCAGCGCTGACTGTGGGCGGGATCAGTGATTCGATCCCAAGTTGGTGCACCACCAGAGGTTGACTTACTCGACCAAAACCATACCAGGTCATCGGACCCCTGCCCAGGTACCATCACGTTCATTCCCCACATACCAGTCACAATATTCATAGGCAACACGATTGTGCCGAGAACGGTCAATTTTCCCAAGACGTCGGCAGTCTGCTCCTGCCGCTCATTCATACGAATATTAATCTGTGCGAGATAATTTGAGTGGGCCCGAGAAAGAAGTGTTTCGTAATGACTGAGGTTGCTGGTCATTGTTAGGATGTGGTCCTGGATGTCGCCCAAGTACAGCCCGATGTCACTTCTTGGAGCAATCTCCCAGCGCTCGTTACACCTCTTAGCGAAACCCTTGATGACATCTGCCTTGTTGCCCAGCAGTCGATACAGCAGCATGACTTTCTTTCTGCCTTCACCGACGCGCCTCAGCATGTCACCTACATACGACTGCTCTCCAAATTCTGATTTCCCGTCGTCGGTCTTCGATGCTTTGGCCTTTTCGCTCTGTTCTTCTTTGCTTCCAGAATGTAGCTTCAGGATAGCGTCGTCAATGTTATCGACTTCTTCCTGAATTGTTTGGATGAGTGGTGCGAAGACATCTGTAATGTCATCGATAATAGCGTATGAGATCCAGTCTGAGCTCATGATTACGTATTCCTTCAGTTGACGGATTCTTCGACGCACATTTGCAGGATGTGGAGTCATCGAGAAGTGGAAGCTGATGACGCCCTCACGGAAGACAACTACATACATGTTGATTGGCTCAAGATAGTCTTCGCTACTGGTGTCTTGTTCGAACGTTCGGTAGTTAACGAAGTAGTAGTTCCTGAATAGTTCTACCTTCTCGCGGGCTTCTTGGACCAGGATATCCTCGGCCGTGAGGGGATGGATTCCAAATGTCTTTGCAATGACCCTCATTTCCGTCTCTGTTGGTGAGAGCACGTCAAGCCAGAAAGTTGGTCGCTCCCCGTACCGCTTGGGCTTTTCACCTCGCAAAGGTACGTTGGATTGTGAAGGAGTAGCATCACCTGAGTGGTCCGCCGATTGGGTTTTGGTTTCTCCAATCGACGAACGCCTCGTTCCTAGCCTTGATTGACCGTTAGGACTTGCCTCGCCTCGGCCATGCGACGTGCCTTGATGGCTCATCCCGTCCTCTTCATCGGAGGACGCATCACTCAACTCTGGTGGATCTGGAATGAAAAGCTCCCTGAAGTCTTGACCAGGTTGTAAAAGCTCGGATATCGTCTGGCTGTGTATCGTGCTTGGGAATTCTTCGTTGAAGTACGTGAATCTGTATGGAGCGTCTTCTTCTGCGCGATGCCACCCGTTTTTTTGCGGCCTTAATCTGCCGCCAACAAGAACTGGCTCGCTGATCTTCTTTGCGCGGATGCCTTCACTTCGCTCCTCCTTTTCTTCGCGACTCCATTCATCTAATACAGACAAATCTGGCCACCTGGAAGCTCTTCTCCGCCGTTGTCCGTGCTGTTCATTAGCGCAATGGTCTTGCTGCATGTAGTCATCCTCTCCTATCGTTGACATTCCTTCTATAGGGAAGCAGACGTCTTCTTCGGCCGGCACGGCAATAGTGTGCCGACGCTGGTCATAAGAGCCATTCCTCGGACTTGGTGGAGAGGAGTTATTGAATTTTTTGTTGCCGTCACCATCTATGTCAATTAGTTGGTCATTGGCGTGACTGTGGCCACGTTTGTCGTCCGGAGATCTGGGTGCAAATGAACCGGTAACCATAACATCATCGTAGCCCATATCAGGTCCTAATTTGGGGCTGCTGGGAACGGAGGGCGGGTTGTTGACATCGTGAGAAGGCTGGCGGCTCGGTGCTCTCCTCCGGTGGTTGCTCGAGCTGGAAGTTGCCGCAGAGCTACGTCTATGCTGGGAGTCACGGCGGCCACCCTGCCCTTGACCTGAGTATAAGCCATAGCCGGACCTGTGAGACGGTGACGCTCCACGGTTGGCTGATGCCAATAGAGGAGTGCGGTCTGTTGTCACTAGATGGTTCATGTCGCTCTCGTCGCCTGACGAGTCCTGCACACGATTCTGTCTCGGCCGAGCACGGTGAACTTCGTATGAGGAACGACTGTGCGGATGAGCGGGCCTGTATTGCGTCGATTGTGTTCGTCCAAAGGCACTTGGGTTGACGCGGCTTTCTCTACGTTGGCGCATTGGCGGGTGATCTCTACATCGGTATGTCAGCTCATTCTCCGGACGAGCATTAATATTACAGAAATGAATACCGATGATCCAAGAGTGCATTACTGTCGAGACTAGTCTCGCTCAGGTTACGTCCTCCGGACTGGCCTAAGCTGTAAAACGGCGGCCTTGTGGTTGTAGAGGTTGCAGGTTCATGTAGGTTTTGATTTGACCTCGCGGGGTCCACCTCTTCTTCTGCCGCAGCTGGCAGAAAGGACTGTCTGCGGTTTTTCTTCTTCTTTTTCCCACCTCGATGATTGCGCCTCTTGCCTGCCCCACTTGGATCTCCTTGTGCTGCCGCGAGCACATCCGTAGTAGATTGAGTGTTCAGCAAAGCTTCTGTCGGTCGATGAGGAGCTGAAGGATCCGTTCTTGCAGAGCTTTGGGGACCAGAGGGTCCTGGGCCAGCCTTTGGAGTGGGCGCTGCCATTGCTTGTCTGGCGGAAAGGCGTAGAGCCTCGGTGTTCTGTATGTGGTATGTGAAGCAATATAAAGAAAATTAAATGACAGACGAGTAGTGAGAGAGTTGAGAGTGGGACTCTCGAAATAATTATATGGGAGAGACAAAGTGAACTCATTCTTGTTCCTTGGCTACCTTAGTTGCCGCTAAGGGCTTGGCACAGAGATAAACCCGGATACTGATTGGTCAATTGATATTGTACCCAAGGATACGATTTGTTAGAGGACCAGAACAACTCCCATTTGTCGTTGTCGTCTTTGATACCATCGACCTTCCAGTGGGCTTCAGTGCAAGCAGTGGCTGGTCGCGTGCTCAATTCCTTGGTTAAGTCTAGCTCCAGAAACAGGAGGAACGAGCCCCGCTTCCGCGGAGTATCTTTCATTGCATGCTGTATCTTCTGTGGCGCAATGACAGCAGGACTGCTCTTGGAATACCTATGTCAATCTACCTGGAAGCTCAAGCGCCCTGAAAGCAAATCAGATTCGAGCCCAGCACTTTGTCAAGCCTTGAGGCCATACTGATGTCGGGGCCAAACTTCAGCCTATCCACCCGTTACTTGTATAAGCCAATTGCCATTATAGTCCTCGCAAAGAGAATGCTCCACGAAGTCTTCTTTAGGCTTAGCGCTACTGTGGTCACAATGGTCCAAATCCTGTGGTGTTGAAATTGACAACGACCCTTTCTCCCTTCTTCCCTCTCTCTATCAATCTACTCGAAAGGTACATTCTAGATCAGTCGAGTCTCCGGCTGTAGTAGGTGAACATGCTGCAAGAGAGACCAGTATCATTCTTGCTTCCTGCTATTAGGACATTTGCGGTGGACGCCACTTGAATGGCTGGGATTTATCCAGTGCTTCACGGGCACGGGAGATGAAACGATGTCCACTTCGTCTTCCCTATGCTGGAGACAGTAGAGCGAAGGGTTTGCTAGGGCTTGAAGCAAGCGAGAACAGTGAATCTTATCGCCGCTGCCATGTAGGGAATCATCCTTTTTAGGGAATCGTCTTTCGTGGTGAGAAGGTCATCGCGGATTACGTGGGCGTCGTCAAGACTAAAATGGTGAACCTTCCTATGTCAAGTATCAAACGAGCGTTCTCAGGATGACACCTTAACCCTATTGCTAGTCTGCCCATACGTTGTTCTCAGAGATGGCCGCTTTATCTTGTTGTCTGGGCTTACGATTAGAGCGGAATGAATGGGCCCTGGCGGACGACAGCTGCCATTTGTTTTGCCGATTCATGACCCAGGTAATCAGGTCCAAGCACGAACTGTAGAATGCTAGTCCGTCGCAACGTTCTCATTTTCTCAATCATTCCCCAGGTAGTGAAAAGGTTCGGACCCGAATATCTGCTCACGGCCCCCCTGCTCGTTTCCACAGTGATGTATCTCAAGTCTCTTGTCGGCTCGACCTCTTGATCATGACTCCTTCACCGGTGGGTCCCATTTCCTATCAGACACATTGCAGAGTCCTAGACTGAGAAACATATGCCCTAATCAGTTTAGCAACTCATAGTTTTTTTTCCTACCATTGATGAGTGCTTTTCGTAGGGACTTTGCAACACCCCAGTTTTCTCCCAATCTCCAACTCATATCAACTCTGCATCCCCCGCCATCACCAGCTCCCTAACAGCGCTCCACCTCACCACCACAACATCCCCCCTCCGCATCTCAAACGCTGTATCCGTGCCCTCAACATACACCGGCCCACCTGCATCCTTCAGCGCCCTCACAAAAACAGCTTTATCCACATCCGGTCCCTCTATCATACTGATGCCCCCAGCCGTATCATCCATCTTCTGCAGAGAAGCAGGGAACCGCGAGAGGAAGGACGAATGGTAGTGCGCGTGCAGTAGGGACGTATGAGCTGTAGCGTATTGGAGTTCGCTGGGTGAGAGGCGGGCTTTGGCAGAAGGATCCGTGAGATGGTAGAGGGCATGAGCGTCGATCTTCGCGATGCGAGCGCGTAGGAACGAGCGAACGAGGAACTTGAAGCGCTCGAGTTCGGTCTGGATGATGATGAGGCGGAAATTGGCTTTGGGGTCCGTGTTTCCCGTTTGCTCTTCCATGAGCTCAATCTTGTATAGACAGACTTTGTATCAGCCCAATGCGCTTGGCGCCTGGAATAGGGGCGACATACCTGCCTACGGATCCGCTCCAGAATACGTTCCATCAAGGCGTCCGGCCATGGCAGTATTTCTGGGGCACTTCGCTCCGTCACCCATGCTCGGGTGAGTTCTTGTAGATCTCGAGTCTCGCGGGGAATTGCATGGCTGTCTACCTCCGCCAAGATGTCGTCAATATCCATTGAATCTACTGTTCTCCCATCATTGACTGGGCTACTGGTTCAAGGATACCATAAGAGCACACTGTCAAATATGTTCAATGGGAATTGGTGCCATGATAGAAAAAGATATTCACTATGCGGCTTTCAGCTCCCATGCCCTAACACGCTAATCATGTTAAGAACTGAAGCTACCGAGATAGCAAAGGTATTTATTCCACCAGTCTACGCAAAGAAGGCTATTACGATTCCTTCTTTGAGTCATTCACAAGGTACACATCAAGGCGTGCAGAAGGTATTGATACTTGCTTCATTGGTGTTGATGGGTATTTAGACAAGGAAGAAAGACAAGTGCATTCATTTTGCATGCTGGAGTCAAATGAGGTTTCAGCACCATATGCTTTCGCTGTCCTTACCGAGCTATATTTTCCTCCCTCGAAGAAGAAAGAAGCCTTAATCTTTCTGCGTTTTTAAGGGTTAAGGAAAGCATGATGCCCCGTGTTGACTTTCTCGGTTAAGGTAGACAGTGGCTAAGACTTCACCATGACAGGTGTGGAGCTCAAGAGAAAGTGGAACATCTTCTGCGGAAGGTCAACACCAAGACCTGATCCCACAGTGTTCGCAAGAGGGCTGAGCTCGGGTGTATGTAGAGCGTCGGGCTCAAGGACCCGAAGCATAGATGGAAGAGTTCGAAAGTCGTAGGGTTCCTGTGCCTCCGCAGTCGCAGACGCTGACTGTGGGAGAGCCGGGTTCAACATCATAGGAATTGTAGGCTGGGTGTGTGTTGTATGCAGGGTAACAATACCCGCGGTTGAATTTCGCAAGGGAGTAAAGGGAGTAATAAGACTCGTATCGGGTCCAGGCAGGTTTTGATAAGGCGATAGAAAGATCCAGATAGGTGGAGCCACGGTGGCAAGATGGCATGCAAATACCGCTGCGACACAAGTCGACGACCAATGAGATTTCAGTCGTTCCATTTACCAAAGATGGGTTCATCGGCCCACATTTCAAAGCATGCCAAACGCCAATCCATGCGACAGTAATAGAGGTTGGATAGGGAGCAGACGGTTCCAAGGATGAAATAGCAGCAACGGAGATGCTGAGACGGTTGTGGTGATGCGGATATCAATAGGACGCCATACGTCTTGACTGCATTCGCCGCGCAATCGTCTCAGCATCGATTGCCATATCCAATCCTGTCATGACAGAGCTGGATTGCCGAGTGGAAGCGGTGGGACTGTCGTCTACTTGTTGTCCATGCTGACCAAATGCAAAGGTTTGTGCTCTGCTCAGCTTCGCACGTTGTTGCTTGATGCGTCCAAGGCCACGTTCGCAGGCGTTAGCATGTTCCTGCGCACCCATCTCGACATAGTTCTGAGGGTAGCATCGGAGTTTGTGGTCCACAAAGAAGGAACTATAGCCACCGTCTAGAATGTACACTTCTGGATAGGTAAGTTTTGGATATTGGTGAGCATTACAAGCCCGGTCCTTGTGACGAAGGAATTTTGCCCTAAGACACGTAAGTATCAATTACTTTCAATAGCTTGTCATACACACATGATAGGAGCACGATGTGCTGAGTACTCGCAATGGAATATCAGGAGTGTGTTTTCCGGTGGTGGTGGTTCAAAAAGCTGCGTCGCTAATCGCTCTTTGTCATTGACATTGATTGCGCCCTCAATATGGCCTCCTTCATACTCGTACTCGAATCGACAGTCAATAATAATAGACCGGTCATAGCACTGGCCATATTTCCCATCGAGGACGTCGATCATAGTGCTCTTAGTAATTCGAGGTAAGCTCTCCTCGTCCGAGTTGAAGTGTGGCAGTTGTAACCTTGGGGGATCATCGATGTCCATGATAGAGTCCAGACATGCTGCTGAGAGAGCAGCTTTCTCCTGCTTCATCACGTCTCCTGGATGCTCAAACATGCTGAGAGAGCGACGAAATTGTTTCCGGGGACGTTGAACAGGGTTCGACGGTTTGCGGATGTGACCAACGATGGGTGATCCAATGTTTCGTAGGTGCCCGCCGAGGCCGGACGAAGGTTGCTTGAATCTTGGAGGGCCCATAGGCAATGGTGCTGGTGAATGTGCGAAATGTGGTCGGGAATCTCTTTGAGGAGAAGATGCAAAGCACTCCTCAGTAGACATTACAGAGAGGGAAGGCGCGGCGGGGCCAGTGCCAAACTTGAAGGGTGGGCATTCGTTTCGAGCAGACTTCAAGCAAACTGATGTTGTCGTCAAGCCTTTGGTGCGGGACAGAGAAGGTCTCATCAGGGAGGATCTTCTACGCCTAAAATGAAAGTCAGATCCATACAACTCGTTTCCCCCGAGTTGGAGAATTGCTCACTCTGGTGGCGCGGACTGTTTGGGTGGCTCCGTTGGAGAGTCTTGCATGACGTCTTCGGCCAAAGATGATGTGACCTCCTCCATTGGGGATGTTAGCGGTGTAGGCTCGATTAAATTTGTGACAACGAAGGGGGCCTTATGGGGAAGCGGTGAGATCTCCATCGAATCGTTTCCTGGGCCGGGCGAGGAGGAAGGGAGCGGCGGTGTGCTCGCGCGTTCTGTCCCATGTTAGCTGAAGCTTTGCAAGTCCATGCACGACTTACCCCGTCCATTGAGAGTCCCAAACAAATTCGAGGAGAACAGTGATCTACGCGGTGTTGGAAGTTGCGGACTGAAGTCGTTAGTAGTGCACTTGATGGTGATGATGCAGAGGCGGTAGTACCTTTGGTCGATGTGGAAGTTTTGGGACAAGTCGGCAGCAAGACTCGCTGTTGGAGATGACCCTCGTAGAGGCTTGAGGCTGAAGTAATCCGTAGGTGCCTTGGCCATGCTTAGGTCCTTGAAGTTGAAGCTTGACGGCCCAAACTTCAGTGGCCCTCCATATTGCCCTCCATACTGCGAGTAGGAAGAGTCTGCTTCTCCTCGACAACCCCAGTGTCCGAACGGGAGGGACGGTGGCTGCATCGCAGCCAATGGAGAAGATCGTTCCATATTCTCGAGTGTATGTGTACACTATGACTTCAGCTGACTTCCTTCGAGTAATTGGCGTCGGAGTCGGGGTATTGAGGTCTTTGCTCCAGGGCGAGGGGATGAAGTCGCGGTGGTTAGAGGTGGAGAATGCTGGGCGTCCTTGAGGATAGAGATTCCCAATGAAGAATCAGTCTGTGGGTTAAGCTGATGTTGTTAAGGCATGATGGTAAAATGGTTACAAAATGCAATGGGTGTTGCTCGGTCCTGACTGCGGGCAGCTACTCCTCCAAGTCCTTTCTTCGGTGGGTATGACCTCCCAAGGAACAAAGTGACTTCCACTGGATGAGACTCGGGGGAGGAACGGCCCCGTTGAGAGGAGAAGATGTTGTCGAGTGGAGTGAGAAGGTGGAGAAAGAGTTGTTCAGTCCATGTTAAAAGCGGACGCGGGCTGAGAAGCTGGTGCGTGGTTTACCAGACAACGCTGGGAAGCCTCGGGCGGTTGCAGAGCTAACTAGCGTTGGCTTCGAAGGAGGGGCTTCTCCGCCTCAATCAAAATCCTGCTTCTACACGAGGGATGACCACTTCAACTTTGAGATTTCCAGATCATCTGAGGGCCAATTGGAAGCTCTACATAGTCTACGTCTATTTGCGAAGCGCCGAACTTGGAAATGAACGACAACGTGCTGTACATATGGCATTGTGGACGCGCTGTAGGTGGAGAAGAGCACCCACTTGCTGGTTAGTCTAAGGAACAGATCTCGATCTGATTTTTCTAGTTATCCTTTTCAGGATGATGCTTCATGTTCATAGGTCAATGAGCCGAGTTGGCTGAGGCCGCTGCAAAGCCAGGATTTTAGCAGCCCGTCTGGAAAACATGCTCAATTCACATTTCCAGGGCTGATAGGGCCAACCATCGCTTATTGAATAAACTTAGGCCTCCCGCGAAGCATGTTAGCTGAGAGGCACAGAGAAATGGCAGTCAAGCAATCAAGCAAGCACAGAATGTTGGAGTTTGGCAAGTCTGAGAGGTTGTGATTATTGTTGATATGAGGAAACCTTTTCTCATGAATGCCCGGTCCACCAGGTCGGTGTTCTGTCCTTTGGAGCAGGGCTGAACGGAACCAAGCCACGGCCAGAGCTTATCTCTCGTCATTGTCACGCAATCCTCCCGTCATCTGGATTTGGAAAGGCCAGGTGCCCATAGGTCTACTCGGCCCAATCGCCCCGGGGTTCCAAGGGCTCCACATTCTCGTTGCTGGGAGAGCATACGCGCCGCTGTGATCCGCACTCTTGATTCGTTAGTTGGCCAGCGCTTCCGGTGATGAAGCACCGAGTTCGGCCACGCCGGCTTCCAAAAAGAATATCTTGAAACATGAAGATCATTGTCTCTGGGCTTTCCAAAGCTATTTCCATCAATGACCATGGACAGGGAGCACGAAACTGGGAAGAATCTTTCGACAAGGTTTCGGCCCGAAAAGCGCTGTGACGTCGATGACTTTCGCATTGCCCTCGCGACCATTGTGTAAACACACAAAACGCGCTAGATACAAAGCCCGATATCACGTGCACAAGCTAGTCTCCATTAGTAATCCACGCCATCCCCCAAAGTGAAGTGGTGCAACGTCGCTGAATATACTTTAGGTATTTGTAAAAAAGATAATTTTGATATACGAAAGTACAAGGTCAAGAAGTGATAGAAGACGCAGTTTTCAATGCACCGATTGGTAAACAGAAGACTGGAAAGCACTACGACGCACAAATGAATCTGAGTTGTAAAGTGCAGTCATCGCAGTTGTAAAAATCTGGATGCCCTGGATTGCGGTGGCCTATGCATTGCCCACAGTCACAAAGACAGAGGTAGATTGTCTCAGCTTGAATCACATCAGTGTGCTATAGACACTGGCCTTCTTTAATGCTGCAGAGTCTCCCTTCTTAAGGAACGCAAAAATGCAAGAGGGGAAATCGTGCTTGACGAAGGTATTGGAAACACCATTGGCCTGGATTTTGCATCTCTCTGCTCGACGTCCTGTCTGAGACTTGTAAAGTCGAATCGGTTGAAGATAACATCAGTGGGTACCTTAATGCAGAGGCTGCTTTATAAGAGTCAATACCCTCGCGGCGATGGAAAAGCCTGTGGGCATTGGGCTTGACCTCCATTAGAGAGCTGGTCCTGTGAAATAACATCCGTCTGGAAACAGAAAGCACATTACCACTGGCTGGTTGTGGGAGATGTCCACGGGATTTGGGTATATCGTTGTAAGGCAATATTGCTACTAGGGAACCAGGGACGGCTTGCCTACGAAGATTTTGACAAGCACCTCTGCCAACCGTACAGTACGAAATGTAGGGATCTGGGACGAGATAACATAGGCTGACGAGGAGGAGCATCAAGATGCACTCTTTGTACTGGGGATCTTTGAGGGTCAGGAACCCCATGATCGACACGTTGAACTCGATTAGATAAATCTAATGCTAAAGTTGTACAGTCCTTCATCGCTGTAATCCGTAAGGCCCTACTCTTCGTCCGTGCAGCTCAACATACGTTGATGAGAAGCTCCATTAGTCGCAGGTATCGCCGGTCTCAGCCGTATGTAGTGGATGGCAGCGGAGATCGGTCCCAGGAGCGAGAGAAGGTTAGCGCATATCTATAAACCTGGAACCACTACGCTTGGCGGGACAAGGCGGCGGATTGAACGGGGTACCCTGTGGTGCGGTGAGGCAGACATTTCTGTCGTACTTGAGGTTCGAGCAGTTGCGAGAGAGCGTTGGGTTGATTGCGTAGAAATCGGGCAAGGTTAGATTGCGAGTCGAGGCAATCGAGGTGCAGTCGTCCCCTTGCTTGACTGTATAGGTAGAACAGCATCCAGGCAGGAGTCTCAGACGAAGTCAGCTTCCCATACTCAATCTCTCCTGTCCTGAGCTCACATTGTACTGTTAGCTTTAAGGTCTGTGCCATCCGGTTTCAGGCAGTTGAGAGCTATAAGTTGGTCTGTTGAGACGGATTGATTCAGGGCTATTGTCTGACAGGTATCCTTGGCGACGACCGTGTAATTGCGGTTCGGGTCGCAGGATCTGCACTCAGCAGATCAGTAGCCATTGTGTAGGACAGGGGAGGACAATTGCCCTCTTGGAAGGATTGCACTGCTGCCAGCAGCAGGCACGCCGATACAAACCGACGTGAAGAGTGCAAAGATTGTCACGAGCATGGCCGATGCTCGACTTGGATTGGATGAAGAACTGCAATGCATGGTGTTCCTGGGGACGTGATGAAGGAGTCTGGGCAATGTAAAGGAGGAAATGGGGAATTTGAAATTTACGATCAACGCAGTAGAATTAAATGTGGGACAGATGATAACTGGAGACGTCTTGGGAGTACAACCAGCTTTTATAGTCAACAAGCTACTGCCTGGAACCTGAGTAATAATAATATGAGACGGAAGACTCATAGACTATGGAAAGGGGGCATAGATTTGAAGCTCGTCATTCGAGACCCGTCTCTGCTTTTTCAGAGGATGCAGAAGTGATTGGGCACGAGCGAACGATCCCTGAGGGAATTCTGGATCAATCTATCCCCAGTGGTGTTTCCATATCACGAAGAAGGGGCAAAACACGGCTGGCGGACGGCTGAAACGGAGCGGGAGGCGGCATATCTCATACATGATACATCGGGACCTCGCTTTTCAGCTGCCTCGATGTTTCAATAGAACGGCATTGGATCTGTAAGTATTGGGAATAGAACACAGACGACGCCACGTTAAGATCTTCTGTCTTGGGCAGGTTTAATTGTGGTCGCAGCACACACTGCCACGTACTTCTAGAGAAGCCATAATTTTGTTCTGACATTGTTCAAACAAGGCATCCGCGCACAACTGACCATTCCGAAACTGTCCCACGTGGGCACGCCTGCTTCATGATGGTTTCAACAAGCAAGTTATGGGAAATGGCAGGCGGAATACAGGCAACCTATTAGAAGTCTTAGTGCTTGAAACGCTACAAATTCTCAGGAGTAGGATCAGAGTAGCATCGACGACTTGTACTCTGAGCTGTTTAACGCTGTTTCTGAGGCAATTGACCTCGGACGCCAAGTACCCGGTGAGCTAACGCTTAAGCCATTCAGGTTAGCGTATCTACCTCGCTAGTCAAAAGTCTAACTTGACAGAGTTAAGCTGTCCTCCATCTGATTGGCCAGCATGTCTGAGGCTGCAGATTGGACTTTGAAATTATAGCCTTTTTGCAAATGAGATATCTCAACAAATACAGCAACAGCTCACGCCATTATGTCCAAAAAAAGACGCCGAGAGCAGCCTGCTGTCGATACACAACTAGTGGAGATCTACGAGGATTTGGCAAATGTGGATGAGAACATTCGACTGAAAGCAGCCCACGCTCTGCTCACAGATTTTGTAGCCAATGGAAAATCTACGGCCGAGCAGCTCAACGAGATCGTGAGGAGGCTACTCAGAGGCTTATGTAGCGGTCGAAAAGCCGCTCGCTTGGGCTTCTCGGTTGTTCTTACTGAGCTATTGAACGAACTTCTAGGCCCAAGTGGAAAAGGCGTGGCAGGGGTGCACAACATCTTGAAGCTGATTGAGACTTTGAAGGAGCAGAGTCAAGTGTCCAGCAATGTCTCTGGCCAGGTATGTAGTTCCGAAAGGAGCCCATTACTGTCATTTTGTTGAGCGCGAAGTGTGCAGGAAGAGCGAGATCATCAGTTTGGACGACTTTTTGGCGCTGAATCCATAATCAAGTCGGGGATTCTTTTCCAGCCGAGCACGGAGCCCGAGGCTTGGTCCAACATCTTAGACATCATCTATGACCTGGCAAAAAAGAAGCCATGGCTAAGGGAGGAATGCGGCTTCATTCTGTTCAATTCTGTTCAAATCCTCAAGGGTACAGACGTGAAGTATGCTCAACTGATGATTAATAAATTGGTAGCCAATGGGCTTTCCAAGACATCCCAGGGAGTCGCAATATGGCTCGGAATCAAGGCAACGTTCCCTTCGATTGATCTGCCACATGGCGTGTGGCATCACGAGGACCCTTTGAGCCAGAAAGAGTGTTCCAGATTGATCAAAATTCTGATGGAAACCCCCGCAATTACTTCATCACAGGAAGATCCCCAATCGCAGGTTACTGTTAAAGGTACTTGGGGAACCAAACTTCCTTTTGCGTGGGAAGTGGTGATGGCTGAGTTGCTGGATGTTCAACTCGGGCGCCAGCAGCAGAGTGCAAAATGCTCCAAGAAGATTGAGTTTGCGAAATTTTGGGAGGAGTGTATTGACAGTAAGTCGTCTCACGTGCAAGAAGACCTCATGCTAAGGCGACCAGAAGCACTTTTTGCTACCTTATCGTCAGAGGAACGAAAATACTGGGGTTTCCTGCTATTTCAGCAAATGATTCCTACCGCACCCGTAAATGTACTTCCTGATCTCTTCACAATAAACCTCATGCGATGTCTCACCAACCAGCTTGCATCACCGGAACGTTACCTCCACCGCGCTGCGGAGAAATCCATTAAGGCAATACTTGCCAAAGCTCACTCGAATCCGAATACCAGAGCGCCGATCCTCAAGGCTCTTCTTGATCCTGTGACTGGAGACATCAATTTCGATAAATTTTCAAAGACTAAGACCGTCGAAACCCTGACTTCTCTGATAGATGATCCCGCCTTTGAGCAAGTGGTCGAGATTTACGAAGACTTGATCCTACGGCCAGGAGTAGAAGATGAGAAGACCGCTGCATCAAGGCGACAGTCTGCAGCTGACCAGCTTGTCTCGGCTGTTCGGTCTCTACAACTCCATTCCACCAAGGATGACCTTGCGAAAAGTGAATGCCTACTCAATATACGCAGAATATTAGCTCTTTTAGCAAAGTACGCTTACTTCGATGCCGACAATGCTTCGGACGACCGAGCCATCAATCCAAGTCCGAAAATCTCCCAGGCTTCGCGAGAGATGTTCAGAACGCGTGTTTCCTCATGTTTGTCGAGCCTAGTCGCTAAGTCAATAGGAGAGCCATCCTATTTTGCGTATGAGCTTGTATGCGATATCCGTAGTCGCGAAGAGAACGCGAAACATCCAAGTACCTTGAATGCCGATGACAATGTGCGTAGCGTACTGAATGAGGCATGGCAAACATTGAAGAAGGTTCATGACCAATCTGGCCTTGGCTCAGGTGGAGAGATTAGATATTTTCGTGCGCTTGAGCTCTTGTATTCCTTGACCATCCTACAGGTGCACAATGAGGAGTCTGATGCCGTTGGCATTTTGGTCGAGCTCAACGATAGCTTCAAGCTTCTTCTTCACAAGAAGAAGCGGCCTTGGGATTCTGCGACGTTGATCGAGATACTTTTGAGCTTCATAGCGAGACCATCGCGGCTGTTTCGACGCCTGGCTCAGCAAGTTTTCACAGCTTGCGCATCTGAGCTTGATGATACGGCTTTGCAGTCCATGATCAAGGTCAGAATCCTCATTTTCTACTAGGATCAGCGCTAACTATCGCAGATCTTGAGAACTAAAGAGAATCTGTTAGGCCAAGAGGAGATGTTTGATCGAGAAGATGAAGATGAGCTAGCAGGCTCTGCGTCTGATGTGGAGGAAGTCGATGCGTCTATGGCCGGGTCAAGGAGCTCTTCCGCTGGCGAAGTGTCCGATGAAGAATCCAGTGACACAGATGCGGCGGACTCGGATGGGGGAGGTGATGAATTAGCAGCACTCAATGCAAAACTTGCAAGTATTGTTGGCACTCGGCCTGGCGACGAAGATCTAGACGCAGAAGATAGCTCATCCTCCGATGAAGAGATGACGGACGAGCAAATGTTCGAATTGAATGCGTCTTTGGAGAATATCTTTCGAGAGCAAAAGAAAGTCACGAGTAAGAAGAATGAGAAGAAAGACGCCAAAGACAACATAGTCAATTTCAAATGCCGAGTGTTGGATCTTCTGGAGATCTACGTCAAGCAAGAGCACGCCAATGGCCTATGTTTAAGTCTTTTACTACCAGTCCTCACGCTAATCCGAACGACAACAAGTCCACTGGTATCGCGAAGGGCATGTGATGTCATGAGAGAATATGCTCGACTCTGCAAAGGAGACGGGGTGCCATATATCAAGGATACCGAGTCTGTGTTTGGTTTGCTTGAAGCTGTTCACACTGAAGCTATGAAGGAGGGCTCGAACGCCCACGCCAGTGCCTGCAGTCAGTCGAGCTTACTTCTCGTGAAAGTACTTGTCGCTCGTGATAGAGAATGTTTGCGGAGGGTGGTGAAGGTCTATGGTACCACGCAAGAAAGTGCTCTCTTCGACTCCAGTTCCAAGGTGAAGACGTCTTTCTTCACGGACTGGCTCAACTGGTGTACTTCAGCTAGGAAATGAGGCTCGAACTTCCTGTACTAATTCAGCTCCGTACCTGTCAAGACTTGCAGGTATCGTCCGCTGTGTGCCTGAGGCCCATCGGCGGCGACGCCCTTAGTTTCGAGCATCCCCTCCAAGAATTCCGGCCCAATATCTTCGTTGGACCTGCTAACGTGAATAAAGCAAGCCGCGTCTTCGTCAGGCCACCCCCACATAATGTCCCAGCGAAATTGGTCGATAGCGAATCGTCGAAGCTTGGACCCTGGGCCGAAATGCTCAAAGATGAAAAGCATCGTTTCAGGTCTGAAATCTTCGTATTTGTGATGCTAGATGAGCTCGAGCGTGGCAAGATCCATGAACAATATACAACCTAGCTTATCTCCAAGTGTACATGCTTGCAGATACACTTGTGTGGCATAAATAGGACCGTCGATACTTAGGTCGCCGCGATTGACTAGTAATTGGTCCCCAGACGTCTCACCCCCGTGGCAGAAGTTGTTGCAGCTCATCTCGCCGACATACAGCCACTGTATGAATAGCGCGAAGGCGTCACGTGTATCTTCAGGCAGGTGAACTGTTTTGGGCGCTGCCTCCGTGAATTGTCCGTCCAGAGCGGCGGCGAAGAATGTTGAAGCATTGACGAGGAGGTCTTTGGGCAAGTGCCATGTTTTGGTAGCGTCTCCGGTGCCCACGACCACTGCGATGGGTTCAGACGTAAGGCTATATGAAGGTTGGAAGGTGGTGCTGACCTACGTCTTAATGGGTTAATGGGAAAATTAGTTACAGCTTGAGGCCTTCTGCGGTCCTGATGCCTTTGTAGACGGCGGTGGTTGGTGTTGATGTTGATTCTGGCATGGTGAAAAGCTTGAATTGTCTGAATGAGGTACTGGTTGGTAATGGATTGGGGTTGCAAGTCTGCAACCATATCAAATGCTTTGTCTATAGCAGTTCAAAGAAAGGTAGACAAGCGGAAGAGATATTTGTTTAGAAAGACGATGTCACTGTCCGATGTCAAGTGCTAACAAAGTGTTGACAATACGCTCAGGAAGAATCCCACTTAACACCTCATACTACGATTTTGAGCCTTGAAATTCCCAAGCCATCACCTCATGTTGAGAATCCGAACAGCTCTTGTCGACCATTAACGCCCACTTGACTAAATAAATGCGCATTTGTGTATTTAACCTCAAGCTCAAGGAAAACGGGTTGCTCAAGTGCTTATGGCCGTCCATGAATCACTCATCTCAAGCTCGCAGCATGCATGTCCTCTGACTGAGGTCACCGCCGTCTCGTAGTTATCTGGTAGCCAACTCAACGTAGTATATATAGCACAGTAAGACTGCCATAATGAAAGCTGAGAGCCGTTTGAGGCAAGTGCTACGATTTCAAAGTATGGGTGGGGATCGAGGTTTTTATATATGCTTTCTACTTCGCCGTGGGGCAAAATCTTGGAACGAAACATGCACCTCTAGAAAAGCTTGTCGAGAGGGTTGTTGCGAAAGGAAAAGAGCGAAAATGGTGGGCGAGAGCTGATGGTTTGGCGAAGGCAGGCGTTCATGCTCTGTGTGAAGCTTACGATTAATTAGAGGTGGTGCTCGCCAAAATCAGCGAAAGTGGCTGCAAATTCTCAACACTGGGCATATTAGAAATCTCGCTATCATACAAGAACGTTCATGAGCTAATATCTAACCGTCATAAGAGCCAGTGATATCAACTCTGAAATTACCAAGCGCCATCTGTAAGAATCTCCACCTGCCGATACCATTACATTTTGCCAAGAAGATACCAACATGTCTGTCTGCCGACAGATCGCAACTCAGAGCTGCCGAGACTCCACTCATGATGTTGGCTCGGCCGTCTTCTCTGGAGCCCACGGCAGCAGGTGCGCACGCTTTGATGCCATCATGTGTGGGTGACAAGGCGGTGATTTACAGCGCGTGGCCGGGACCGCAGTCGCAGGTGTCAAAGTCGTGGGAGGATCGATCCCCTGACCAGCACCGGGTATACAATTTGCGAACGTCGGGTCTAACTCGAATAAGAAACTAGGAGGAGCAACTTTGGGCGCATATGGACCTTTGGAAGGATCCCATTCTACATCTGCCGGTGGACATGGAAGATCGCCGAAGTTGAAGCTGTATGTGCTGTTGTTGAGTCTAACAGTTGATAATTCACCAATGGCGAAAGATGTAGTCAAGTTGAAGATTGGTGTGCCGATTGTGTTGCACCCATCCCCCCCGTGGATCGAAGGAAAAACGGCATAGACGCTTGGAGATTGACTGCAGAGAGTGAGCAGGTTGGCATATCTAATGCGTAGGATGTTGGGACTGTACATGTTTGATATATCAGGATAAGGAGATATGATAGGTGGGTCTGCTGAAAGACACGCAGTATTTGGCGAGGCTTGAGGCCAGTAATACACGTTGACGGACTGTGATCTATTAGGGCTGCATTATGTTTGGTTAAACTGGGGCATTGCTGACTGGGAAAAACAGATTGCATGTGGCCCATGGCACACAGCTAGAGCCAGGGGCGGCAACGTTGTTAGGAGTTTCGAAAGCAACAACGGGCCTCTTCTCGAGTATTGCTCCGTTGATAAGAGGAGACAAGGCGAAGATGGTCGCAAGCAACAGGAACAAGGATTTTCTGTCGGGCATGGCTGAGTCTGGTCAGGCTGGATGGCATGCAATAGTGTAGAATACAGAACTGCAAATTCAACAGGAAATCGATGCTCGATGACGGGACGAGGCTATATATCCTTTTGATGGACGCCTAGGAAATAGGCCGCCTGAGCTTGTGGAATTAGTAAAATGAGAAAGGGTCGGTGGGTTCGCAACATTTAGTAGATGCGGTCCAAAGAGCGTGCACAGATGCTACTCTACTCGGAGGCGTCGAGAAAGATAGGTAGGCATGATAAAGATAAAAGGCCACGAATCCTGCATATTTCCTCATGCTGCGGATATTCATCCACACTTTGTACATTTGCCACGCATCTTGAATAGCCAAGGTAACCTCCGAGCAACGTAGAGGTCAGGCAAAGGGCAAGGCGGTGTATATTGAGGGTGTGTCGGTGAAGAAGGCAAGCATATTTTTGTCTTTGAAACATTCTTTTGCATGAGCTGACGACGCCTTTCTACTACCCCTTTAGCTCACTTATTTTTGAAATGGTGGTGCTTGACTGGCTGAGGGATTTTTGAAAGGGTGCGGAAGACAGGTAGAGATTGAAACCATACGCAGGAAGCAGGGATAAATATGCAAAGCATGGATCCAATATGTGTACGGTGTTATATGATGGCGAAGTGCTTGCACTCACGTCCAAGCGCACCTCACTGCCGTGTTGAATGCCAGGAACTGGCACAGCACGATGCTGAGAATCCTGGAGGAATTATGCATGCTTCGTCAAAATTATTGTTAATCTTTTAAGTGCCAGCAGCAGGCCCCATGGTTTCAAATGTACTGAACGAACGCCGCACTAGGGTTCTTGAGAAACTATGCGTTCCTATCAATTTGTAGGTGAACGTGAAAACAAGGCCACCACAAAGATTCATGCCTCAAATGTGCAGAATGGTGAAGATGCAAGCAAGATCCAGATGCATGCGGAGATGAAACGAAGATATAGGGGCTATGATACGGTCAGTTTTCGCGGCAGAGACAGACATGCAAGGGTCGGAGGCAGATGAAAAGAAGAAAGCAGCCCTGAGCACCGCCTACCTTGGTGAATTGTAACGAGATATAATAGACAAGAAACGCCAGTATATTCTCAAAGACGAGAGACGTTGCGGGTCTTTACAGGTGGAACAACCAAGGCCAATCCTAGAACTATCAGCCTTGTCAGGATTCAGGAATGGCGCCGGCGCCTATTTCTTGGCCCCCATCGCAATATTGGTAGGTACCTTATACTACTATTGTTTATATCCTCTCTCACACCCTTTGCCTGTTCAAGAATAATGATGCTGACACTCGTGCAAGGGATGGAAATGACGGATATTGGTCCTCGTTCGCTTTGCGAGTTGGCAGCTCTGAGCAGGTTGTCCGTGTGCTGCCATCAACCGCGGGTCAGGAGACCTGGGTTGTGAGCCCACAAGGATGTCAACCTGACGAGCCTGGCACCTCAATCTCTTCATCATGCAATCAATCTCGCGGCTGTCTATTCGACCAAACGCAGTCGAAGTCCTGGCAAGCTTTAGGTAACTACACTTCAGGACTCGAACACAACCTTGACTATGACGAGACCGGTTCATACGGACTCGATACAATAGCGTTGGGGTTCGACAACTCTACCGGTGGACCCAAGCTAGATTCAAAAGTCATCTCAGCATTTGCGGACGAATCCTTTTATATAGGTCTCTTTGGTTTGGGTCACCAAGGGACAAATGTTAGCAACTTCACCGAGCCACTTCCAAGTTTCCTCACGGCAATGCACAATGAGAGCTTGATTCCAAGCCTGTCGTGGGCATATACTGCAGGAGCATCATACCGTGAGTCAGTTTTCTAGCTCAGCGAGCTGCGCACACCGCCACCGATGGCTCATATTGCTGCCACCACATTGATCAATCGCACACCTGCCGCTGGCAACAGTGGCTGCGAGTCTGAGCTTGGTGTGCTCAAATGTTTTCCCTCTGCATTTTCCTCCGTTGCCAGTCTGACTCACAGAAAGTGCGAGTCGTAATCTCAAGAATGAGCCACGAGTGTGTCCAATGTTTTTGATAGGCATGCGCCTTTTGAAAGGTTGTCCTTTGCTGCACATTCTATTCTTTATCGCTCAGCCCGAAATCAAAACAGAAATTGGGATGATCTTGGCGTTGACTTTCGGTAGGAGAAAAAGGTGTATTTGGAAGCTTGACGTTTGGCGGCTACGATCGTTCACGATTTGTCCACAATAGCGTGTCTCTCATCCTGGCCCCCGATAGCTCGCGCGATCTCGTGGTTGGACTACAGTCGATCTCTTCCTCGATCTCATCAACAGGCACGAATGGTTTGACTACTCAACAGCGATCTCTACTTCCAGACCCAATTTTGACTTTTATCGACTCAACTCTACCCTATATATACCTCCCCGTCGAAGCATGTCAAGAATTTGAAAAGACACTTGGGCTAGCATGGGATAGCTCAAGCAATATGTATTGGGTGAATGATACTCTCCACCGCAGTCTCTTATCAAAAAACCTCAATTTCACTTTCACTATCGGAGATGCCATTGCTGGGGGCCCTACAGTGCAGATTGCGTTACCATATGCAAGCTTTGACCTAGAAGGGAGAGGTAGTTCCGGGGCAGTTACTAATCGGTATTTTCCCCTGCAACGGGCTGTCGACGAATCCCAGTATACTTTAGGTCGAACCTTTCTACAAGAAGCGTAAGTGCTCTCCAGTCTAGTCTCGACTGTGATCCGATTGCTAATTGGGTTATCTCAGATATATCATCGTCGACTATGAGCGCTCCAACTTCTCTGTTTCGCAATGTCGATTTGACGACGGTATTCAGAAGGCAGACTTGGTTGCTATTCCGTCAGCCATTGAAACACCCAGTCACATACGTCGCAACGTCACCATAGGGACTAGTATTGGAACAGTTTCATTTTTATTACTAGCTAACTTCTTGGTTCTCTTCGCTACTCGAAGATGGCGACGAAAAACGACCCCCCAACACAGTAACGAGGCCACAGAGCCCCCTATACCCTCCCAAGAACCGAGAGCGCTAATCGTTAGCTCTGCGCGGGAAATTGGTCACAACAGCATGGTCCTACCAATACGCGAGCTCCCTGATAGCGCTGAAGAATTCCTGAATGAGCAGCCTCCCTTAGGGTCTGGCAATGAAATCTTCGAGATGTCAGAGGCTCTTCCACCCGAGTCGCACGAATTGAGAATCGGTCGGAGCTCACATGTCATGGTAGAGACACACACCGCTGACAGGTGGAAAATCATGATTCCGACGAAACTCCCGAGGAAGAGTTGGACGAGCGTTGCCTCATGTGATGGCGCACCCGGCGTTGAAACCATAGTAGCTGCCTCGGCCCAGCGAAAGGAGATGAGTATGGACAGGGGGTCGATCGTTACTTCGAATCTAGAAGCAGAAATATACTCGTTATATTTACGGCCGTCGCTCGATCTAGATGGGTCGTTGCCTCCAACTCCAATATCCGAGAGCCCCCAGGTGTCGCCCTTTCTGGAAAAAGTTAACGAACGATCTTCGTTATCAGCACGCGGATCTGAAACCGCTTTCCTTTCTCCAGAAATACTTGTCTCGACATATCTGGCGACAATCTTTAAACAGAAGGGTCTTTCTGTGAGTGGTGTACGGCCAGGTCTAGAGAACGGAGATTGCGATCATTCCGAAGTGGCGGCGTAGAAAGCGCAAAATCCAGATTTGATCTAATACATGGCCGTAGCTTCTCATGTAGTGCCTCTACAATCTACTCTGAAATATCGCTTTATACCTTAACAGTTCCACCTTTCCATTAAACAACGCTTATAATCTTGAGGGATCTATACAAGTCGCGCAGTCGTAGGAGCTTGGCGCGTACCAGCTCTGGGTGATTCCTGAGGTTCGTAGTGGCGGGTAGGTCTGCGGCCGTAGTAAGCCAGATGGCAGGTGTTTTGGCTCGAGGCTATGGAAATCGGTATGAACGCTAGATGGTTACTGGGCCAACACCTGGAAATCAAAAACACCAAGCTGTTCAGACTCCTACAGTAAGTATCATTCTACATATCTAAATTCGATTTGGATACTTCCTAAGTCAAAGGACACGGCACACTCCAGAATGGAGGACCCGATTAATTTCGATATCATCGAAACTCACAAGGAAAACATCCAGTCGCTTCCCGGAGGCCGATCCGCAAAGGCACTCGCTGCCACATTCGCACCTACATCTTTGCGCCCATTAGGACCCACTCCAGGAAGCACGAGAAATCTCAACGATGCCATCCGAGAAGAATACGAGTTGGAGCTGATTGCGATAGCGGATTCCGACGACCCTCTAGATGTCTACGACAGATATGTGAAATGGACCTTGAGCGCCTACCCCTCAGCTCAAGCAACACCGGAATCGCAACTACGACCACTTCTCGAGCGAGCTACCAAAGCTTTCCAATCCGCGACACATTACAAAAATGATCCGCGGTATCTCAAATTATGGCTGAATTACATTCGACTATTCTCAGACGCCCCCCGAGAGACTTTCGCATACCTTGCTAGACACAATATCGGGGAAGGCCTTGCACTTTTCTACGAAGAGTTTGCCGCGTGGTTGGAAGGAGCCGGCAGATGGACACAAGCGGACGAGGTCTACAAGCTTGGAATCGAGCGTGAAGCTAGGCCCGCAGAGCGCCTGGTTCGTAAATTTGGAGAGTTTCAACTTCGATTCGAATCTCGTGTGCAGAACGGAGACGAGCCTTCAAGTCCTGCTCTACCTACGGTACGGCCAGCGTTAGTGGCAAAAATAGATCCTTTCGCCATCTCAACGCCTCGGTCGTCAGACCCTCAAGCTCCACGATTACCCTCTGGAATTGGAGGATCGTCAACATCACGAGGCGGAAGACAAAAGCTGGCGATCTTTAGTGATGCCGATGGACACGCACCTGATACCAGGTATACTGGCGAAGCGGCCAAAGGGTGGGATAACATTGGAACAATTGCAGATCGTAAAAAGGAGAATGTCATGGAAGCTAGGCCTTGGTCAGGAGAGACTCTCAAGGCAGGCAAAAAGACAGGGGGAGTTTCTAAGATGGCGATCTTCAAAGATGAGGTATGTTCTGCTTGTGAAGTATCTCCGCACGCATGTTTACGATCCTAGGACTAACGGTTGGCATTCTGGCGTTATCTATCTTCTAGTCAAGCTCACAAGTAGCGATTACCAATGAATCAAAAACTTCGAGATATGCAGATCAACAAGAGGTGACAAATGCCCGTACGGGAAAGATCGAGCGTGTCTTCGTGAACTTAGAAGCAGTGTACCCGAATGATAATGATCACAGCGAAGAGATGAGCTTTGAAGAATTGAGAGCCAAGTCGAGAGGCTGGATGGGTCGTGACTGGGCAGCTGAAAGTAAGCAGAGGATTGCAGAAGCATCTCGGGCTCGTGAAACAGAAGATCGAATTTCTATAGCTGCTGCCGCCGAACAAGCGATCCCGGCCCTGCAACCTGCTCGGCCAAAGCCAGAAACCCAAGGCGGCTCCAACACGCAGCTCGAGACTACAATCGTTGTGGACATCGGACGAGAAGGCAGGGCTGGACGACCGAGGAAGACGAAGATCAGGGAGTTAAAGGGAGAGACACAGACGAGTATGAATGGAGATCTCCACGTTTCGGAATGAGGAACTTACTTCTTACAGTCATGACAAATCTCGAATCGCCTACCGGACCAAAGCTGAGGCGCAAGAAATCTGCAGAACCTACTATGACCCTCCATACCAAAGCAGCTACCGAAGACATTTTGGATATCTTCAATCAACCACTGAGGAATGTAGATCCCATGGCCGGTCCAGATGATAGTGCTGGTGAGAGTGATTATGACGATGACGACTACACCAGTGCAGGAGAGAGCACAGGGACTGGACGAATTTCTGGCATTAGCGAGTTTGGCGATACCGAGCCAGAAGTTAAAAGTGTTGCCGCTCTCGAGGATACTAATGGTGCTGCGTCAAGTGTGAGTCCATGGTCTGATTTCACGGCAAGCAAACATGTTCCGGATTTAGACACATACGCGACTGAAGAAGACGCTGCGAACGGAGCAGACACGAACGGATTCGTAGTGCTTGAAGACGCTGCCGCAACTGGTGATGAGAAGGACGAAAACACAGACCTGATAACGCCAATTTCACCTGAGCCCGAGAATGGGCCAGTCCGACCAAGATATGTGCCCATACCACCAGAGGATTACGAGCCGCCTACCCGACCATATAGAGATCCGTCTCAGGCATCTCAAAATCGACTTCCTTTCATGACGCCGATTGTTGAGAAGACCGAGTCATCAATGGGTGCTCTGACGATACGAGAAGAAAAAGACTACTTCAATTCAAAGACTCCTTCGAGGCATCAGAACAAAGGCCACGCAACACCTCAAATCGACGAAGAGCTTCTCAGCAGTCCTTTACAAGAAATCGTCAACGAAGCTCCACCACCACGCGTTCCCAAGTTGAAGATTGCTAAGTCGAAGACTCCTGTGGACTTGGAAAAGGGCACCCAAGGACCGGCAATCAGAGATGCACAATGCAATCCTGTGGATGAATCTGTCCGTAATAGTATTCTGGAGAGCGTGCAACCACCACTTTCATCTTACCCAGGATACTGTGACTATAGACCGTTGACCTGTAACAAAGCCCCAGAAATACGCAAGTTCATCAAAGCCATCGCAAAGGTCAAAACCGGATCTGAAAAGACTACCACCTCGATTTCCATGCCACCAGCCGTTCGCTTTCCCCAAGCATCAACGAAGACGTACACCGTGAAACGCGAGATCGGCAAAGGCGCCTTTGCACCTGTCTACCTCGCTGAAGAAGACGACAGCTCCGGTCAAGAACAGACCACCCTCGTAGCAATGAAGTGCGAACACCCTCCTACTGCCTGGGAATTCTACATAATGTCCCTCCTTGAAAGCCGCCTCCCATCCCCACACCGTGCTTCGCCCTCTCTCCTCAAACCCCATTCAATGCACCTCTTCGCCGACGAAGGCTACCTCCTCGAAACCTACCTGGACCAAGGAACACTTCTGGACCTCGTCAACTTGGCCAAATCAGACCCCACAAACTCCACGAACGGCACGCTCGACGAAAGCGTCGCCATGTTCTTCACCGTCGAACTCCTACGCACAGTGGAAGCCATGCACAGCGTGGGCATCCTGCACGGCGACCTCAAAGCCGACAACTGCCTCGTCCGCCTGTCAAGGCCCGAGGAGAACGAAGACTGGGACCCCACGTACCAGGCCGACGGTAGCGCAGGCTGGGCGTCCAAGGGCCTCTGCCTGATAGACTTTGGCCGCGGCATCGACATGCGCGCCTTCAGAGAAGACGTGCAGTTCGTGGCGGACTGGAAAACCGGCAAGCAGGATTGCGCCGAGATGCGCGAGATGCGGCCATGGACGTACCAGGTCGACTACTGGGGCGTCGCGGGCGTCATACACAGCTTGCTCTTTGGCAAGTACATTGAAGACGTGGCCGTGGACGACAAGGACGCGAATGGCGAACGGGGAGCCGGTGTCGGGCAGAAGAAGAAGTATAAACTCAGGGAAGGGCTGAAGCGGTATTGGCAGACGGATCTTTGGGCGCCTTTGTTTGAGATTCTGCTGAATCCGGCTGCGAATGTGGAGGGGGAGGTGGGGGGGAAGATGCCCTGTACGAAGGGGTTGAAGAGATGTAGGGAGGGGATGGAGGAGTGGTTGGCGGGTGACGGTGGGAGAAGGAACGGGGGCTTAAAGGCTAGCTTGAGACGGATCGAGGAGAGAATTGGGGAGAGGAAGGCGAAATGAAGCAGAGCACGCATGCACATTGCTCGTTTATGCATTGCGGGGTGTTTTTGGACAGATGCATGTCCTGGAGCTCACACGTCGAATTGAGGGAGCGGGGCGCCTGTTTTTTCCATTTTAGATGCACTATTTTACATATCTGCATTGTCCATCTTGCGCTGCCACAATATATCCAGTAACCTCGAGTGGATACGAGAGGGGTCTCTTCAGTCATCAATTTTGCTCCACATCATCATGAGATACCCATCATCATCCCGTCATCTAGCCAATCTTTCACCAGCAAAACGCCGTCGTGGAAGAATCATCATCAACACCCGTAGTGCATACGAATATGTCCATTACAGTGGGTTCTGCAGAATCTTGGCATGTATCGAAACGAAGAGAAATTGAACTTAATCGTAGGAGTCGTATATAAAGAAGTTGTAGGTACGCTTAGGGAGTCGAAGCGTCAGTGAGGTGTCCGTCGTGTGACCGCATTTAAGAGGAGGCTATCTGTCCAATTGGGTTGTGAAGTCTGCACCGTTGTTCGCTTGACCCAAAGTTTCGCCAATAGACGTGAAGTGCTCGTGTCCTCCCAGGCTCATTGTCGCCAAGTGCCGTGATGACCGTCGTGATGGGGTCGTAGGAACAAGATGAAACGGCGATCCCAAGCGCCGTATTGTTCGCATCGGAGTTTGTGGCTCAGTGGGATCAGCCATTGGACTTCTTGGTGTGGCATCCGAGCCACTAGCCATGCCATCTCGAGAATGTGGAGGAGTGAAAAGGCTCTCAAGAGGATTGGGAGTATTGACGTCGCCGAGACTGAAACCCCGGCTTCGGACACGGCGATGACGGCCTTCAGCAGGGCTCTCAAGTAGGTTATCGAGCAGGCTTTGCTGCATGCTGCTACCTCCTGGGCTCAGCTCGTCCTCCAGTGGATAACGAGCACGTCGTTTCTGAACGCCTGTTTGAACGCCTAGGTAGGGGAACGTGGCAGAGAACCGGACCGGCGATCTGAGGGATGGACCGAGAGTGGATGCATCACTCGACTGGATCCTCGAGGTACTCGGACGAATTCGTTGACGAGATCGACTTGGCCCCCAGGTATGGTAGCCAAATGGAGAGCCGAGGAGCGGTGCGGCGGGCATCGGTTCTTCATTCCCGTCAACATCAGCGTCTATCACATCTGATGGGATCGCAGTCGGTGATGCCCAGGGTACTGGAGGCTCGTTGAACCATTCTTGTCGGGGTTGTAAAGCCGTCACATCCTCGGAACCTAAGTGTGCAAGCGGGCCGTGTGGTTGCATAGAAGCGGCCGTGCTGGTTGTCAAGGATAGCTGGATTTCGCGCGTGTTGAATGACGATGATTGCGTTTCAAAGGGGCTGGACACTTCACACAAACGAGATTGAGAGCGAGATTGAGCACGTGAGCTGGAGGAAAATGGTGACGGACTTCGACTTTGAAGTAGACGTTGATAGTGAGGGGCAATCGTAGGTTTGCATTTGCATAGATGACGCAGCCGTCGTCTTGTCGAAGAACTTGACTTAGGCCACAACGGCGCTTTGGCGGTGGCCGACCCGGTGGGGGTGTTGCTACCGCTTCGACCTTCTCTAATGGTGTCCGGAGAAGCAGGCCTCTGACCAAAGGTCGCTGCGAGGTCGATGCGCTCATGCACAATGGGTGGACTCATCACTCTTGAGGGGTGTCGTACGCTCGTCTTCGCGCCACGCCAACTTCTCTTTGCTTCTCTAGCTACACGATGACATACTCCCAGTGGCGGAGCGGTACCAGGGAGCATCTTGAAAGGGGTTACTGTGGGATCCTGGAGATACACGTGGTAAACCGACCACAGATGCTCATCCATTTCAGGCGTCCACTTCACTCTTACTTGTTTCGTCGACAGACCACTTTGAATAGATTCGTCGTTCCTCGCAAGGGTTGCCCATTTTTTGGCTTTGCTTTTTCTAATGGAAGCAAACTTGAACGGATCCGGCGCATCACTTTCCGGGCTCGTGCAGCTGCCGTCTCCAGTAGGGTACGAGGTCAGACTTCCATTAGAATCATCCGACGAGTCTGAGAGCAAGGAGCAAGTCGACATGGGACGAGTAATGCTATCCCCTAGATCCTGAGGAATCGTGGCATTCCAGCCATCTGCCAAAGCCAAACGACGCTGCTGTAGTATAGGAGTACGTGGCAGGGTCATGAAAGGTCGAGTTGTGAATGGCGCGAGATAACCCTCTGCTGGTCCAGTGGCTCGGTGCTGGACTACCGGCCTTGTCGGCTCCACCACTATAGGCGTCTCGATTGTTGGGATTGGAATGTCGCTCGAGCTGATGGAATTTTTGCTGTCCTGAGATATTGCATTCACACTTGGGCGAGAGCGCCGCTTGAAGCGATAGGCATTGCTTGGCCGAGGAGACTGAGGTACGGGTATTGCTATCTCTCGCTCTGGGGTCTTGGGTTCTTCGCCCTCAGTGTAATGAAAGGTAAAATTGCGAGGGAGGGTGATGGATAATTGTGGGCGTGTGCGCGGCATGATGGATAGCCAACGAAGCAAGGTGGCTGAAGCGTGTTTCCGAATGAAATAATCCCGAAGTGGGTTGTCTCGATTGCAAAAGCAGGTATGGCTTGTTGTAGATTTAGACCCAGAGCAATGAATATCAGAGCGAGCCTTGTCGTAAGCTAAATCAAGCAATGGTTTTCCGTCATCGCTAGCGGTTGAGAGACATCCTTGCTAGTTATGCAATACGAATGCAGTGGTCTTGCAACAACAATGATATCGGGCAGGTCTCGGGTTTGCCGAGTGCAAAATTTCGACCTTGGGCGGAGTGCTGCTGAGGTAACTAAGAGACTGAATTACGTGACAGATGGACCGAGCATCTTTGCTCATGTACTTGTTCAATTGACTTGGATCTTGACGAAAATGATGTGCCGGACAATAGTCTCGGAGCAAATATGATGGCTAGTCTCAGCTCTTGAACCTGTTCACCGTGGTCGTAGAGAAGACCAAACGTAGCCTCTTAGCGACGGCCTATCTTGAGCTTGATTCCTTGCGAGGAGCGTAACAGAGCAATGGTTTAGTTAGGGGAGCAAGATTTTCAGAGCTGAGGTTGTGGTTGATGAAGATCGGTGGGGTAAGCGGGCGAGACTGAGGCCAGTTGCGTGGGCGTGTAGGGTCTTATCCAAATAGACCTACTGCACGGAGGACGTGCGCAGAAGGTCTTGAGTGTGGCCAAGATGGACGAATAGGTGGTGGGACAAGTATAGTAGTAGTATTGAAAGGTGAGGAGGGCAGTTTCAAGTTGTTCCTGTCACTTGTCAAGTCTGTTGAATTTAGCGCGTCAAGGAAGCTAACTAAAATGTTAAGGTACGCGTCAGTCGTAAAAATTTATCCTCGGTCTGATTGCATCCCGCCCCTAACTAAGTGCAAATTCCAAGGGTACTTCGTACCAGTATTATCGAAATCATCAAAGGATACATACATATCTACAATCTGACAACTACTTATCTTACAAGAACACTTTCTTTATACTGACCAGACCACTGTCTTCAATCCTATAAAACATCTGCTGCAGGCGCAGAAGCAATTGATTTGCCACCTTCAACCCCCCTTTTGCGCCTGTCGCCAGGATTTTGTGGGAAGTCCAACTACAAATCGACTGCCCACGCCAAGAAGCATTCGATTTAGTACTCTCATCCTCCAAACTGTAAGGTAGGCGATTTACTGCAAGCGAAACGCTCTTGCTTTTGCTGGGCAGCAAGATGATTTGCGGTTCTTGACACGAAACCGACGCGGACGCGCCTTAAACGCGCTTTTTCTCATGGACCGAAATCCTTCTGGCCGATCATATGCTTACTTCGTACTCCAAATGCTTGCGTCTGGAAAGGTTGGCCAAGGAATCTGGCCTGTGTGATGGACCAGGCATCGATCGACCTGCACCACCATCCTGACCTAATGCGGAGCCCCGCTCTTATCACTTTGTCTGTACTTCGTATCACCGCAGTCCAAGCCGAGCTATGATGCTATTGGCTGCCCTTCTATGGCTCTCTCTATGCAAAGACACTTTTTTTTTCTCGCTTACGCTGCAGAATGAGGCGCTTGTCACTACCAAGTAAGCATTGGGCACTGTCCGATGACATCCGTGGGGCCTCTTGGTTGCAGTTTCTTGGATGGATCAAGCTGTTTGGATAGGCCCCACGGCCGTCCGTGGTCAATGCTTTTCAATGTCAGGCCAACTTTATGTTCGGTTTCTACAAAAAGGGTCGAGTCAAGCAAAACGATGCTATTGATTGCTTGGTAAAACTCTCCAAAAACGTTTCCCAAAGCCGGCTTTTAACTACATTCATCGTCAGCAGCACGGTCCCAGTCGGTTTCTTGGATGACGTCCTCGACTCTCTTGCTCCTGTCTTCTGCCATTTCGCTCGCCACAAGTGCACTAATCAGTCCCAAGGCCACGTCTCTGCCCCTTTCGATATCCTCCTCTTCCAGCCCACTTGGAACATGGAGAAACATACACGGTCGCGGTCCCTTAGGATCTCTCCGCCAGTACTCAAGCATAGAAGCGTAATACGTGAAGTCGCAAAGGTAATGGCCGGCGTTGTTAGAAGGCCGAAGATCTACATTCATCAGGCCTGATTTCCACCGTCTCCATACATCTTCGGCATTGAAGCTGGTATATAGTCTTTCTGGTGCTTTGTACTCTCTGTGCCAGAAATCGTCTCCCTCCAGGGTTATGCCGTCTTCGTCTTTCTTGTTGTAGCCATCCCTATGGGCCAGGGTTTCCAGCGTATAGAAATTCCGGCCTGGCGCCAGGCCAATGTTGAGAACGATGTCATACTTGGGCTTCACACCGTTGGGAAAGAGAAGCTCCGGGATGGTCTTTCGCACATAAGCGTAACTGACGGCGATCGGCTCGGGATGACTGCAAAGGATGATCGGAGGTAGGCCAGGGATATGTTGTTTGGTGGGTAAGCTTTTCGCTATTTGGTATGCTGGGTTGACGGTGTTCTCTTCAAAGGGCTGAAGTAGGTTAGCCAGGCTTCATGAATTGGGGTTCTTCTTTCATGGACAGCGCACACCGAAGCCTGTTACCAAAACATAGATCTCCTCGCTTTTCTTAAATCCAACTGCAGGCGCCAGGGAGCCCATGGCATTCCAGGCGCTCTGTGATTATGCAGGAGAGGTTTCCAGGTACCAATTCCCCGATAGTGTACTCTTGTAGCGTTTCAGAGAACTTTTTTCTTCTTTTTCCGCCGAGACACCGTTCAAGCTGGTTCTATATGTACAGACGACTGTAAGGATTTAGCGCTTTAGACTGCCACCGTTTTTGACAATCTGAAGCAAAATATCTGGTCGCTAAATCGACGTTCATCCATCCAAAGCGGGGAGTCCGATAAGCTTCGACCAATAGGAGGTTAAAACCTTTGCCACGATTTGAGCAATCAACTTTGAGTAACCGTTTGCTGTGATATCGAATATCTCTTAACGGCCAAGACCGCGTCGAATCCACAGTCCAAACCATAAGTTACTCATGTCTTTTTCAAAGCTTGCACAAATCTGTGAGACGAGCGGGGCCATGATGGCCTCTTTCGTGCTATCCTGCAATTCTATGGTCCTAACCAGGTTGGCAGGCCCCCAAGAGCAATCTAGATTGCAAAAGCTCTATTACATGCCGGAAATACATTTAAAATGACGTCCAGCCTCAGTGACCACTAGCAAAGCTCAGTGCGAGCTGGCGAGGACTGCTGACTGTTGCTATACACAAGAAGTCACAGAGGTGGCCTTCGCCCGGTTGCTATCCAATCACGAGGACATTTACTACATGTATGGCTAAGGATGCGCTGTGGAGTTGATAGTAAGCGAGTTACCGTATGACGAGCAGGCAAGCGTTCCCTCCTGTACAAGTAGATCTGTTTCTCCTTCCTCCTTCTCTACGATAAAGATGCAGTATATAGTATTGATACTTTTTCTCGAAGCATTTATATTTTGATTATGTTTTCAACCGCTCCCGTACCTACCTTTCTCTTTTTGGTAGTTCCAAGACGCATAATGTTTTGACCAGCAGACAGGCATGAATCTTAAGACAACGCTTGAGCAAGAGGATGATGGGGATTGGAAGGGGCGTCTGCAATCCTTTTGCAACCATGTCGTTCGAGATCGAACGATGGAGAAGACCAAGTTCGTCGGCTATGGCTGCCATTCCAAGGCCCTCTGTAGAGGCATTGTCACCTCAGTGCATCTATCTCAAGATGACCTATTTGCGTTTCCGAGAATCCAGGTAAGACGCCTTATTCTCTGGCCTCCAGGGGAAGGGTGGGCACTACATGGAGGATGCTCTTGGCTGGGGAGGAAGTCTAAATCAGTGCGTAATCGATATAAAATATAGCCCAGGTTATAGAACCCAGAGTGATTGCCCTGTAGACCATGTCCCAGAGGGATGTCAGCCCATCAATAACTGTCGACTCCTTGGACCCTTTTTCCGCTATACTTTGCCTCGCTATGGATATATGGATAGGCAGGTTCGACAGCAGTGGTAGAGTGAAGGGAGGAACCAGCAATTGACAGAGAAGAGAAAGTCGAGTTGTTTCTGGTGTACATGTTCAGAAGCACCAAAATTCGAGTGGCGAACCCCCGCAAACAGATCAGCCTTACCCGTCAACCCCTGAAGATCTTTTCATTTCACTGCCAAAGTGCCAATCTCGAAACCAACGTCGGAGACGAACGCTCTTTGTTCGCTATACCATCAACTGTCCGCCTTCTTTCTCCATTGTATCCTGCCTCCTCTTCTTTGCTTCTCCTTCTTCAGTTTTCACAGTCAAAGAGTACAGGTACTCTTGACCGTCGTCAACACGTCCTCTCAGCACCCCCTGACATTTTTTGTGCCCACGTATTTCGCCAGGATGCCACTCCTTTTGCCTCGCGATGGCGACTCCAACTTCCATTCTTTCTCTACCGTCTACGAACAGGGCCACGTAAAATCAGGCTGGGCCTTTTGTATGTCAAAAGCCTACTGCAAGTACGCAACACGTTCTCTTCTCTTCTGTCTCCGACCGTCATGAGTCTTTACTGACATTGGACAGATGGCCTGCCATCGCCGGAATAGTCATTGGTATCATCGTCTTCGCCCTCGCTGCCTACTGCTGCTTCCGCTGCTGCTGTCGCGGAGGCCGCCGCTCACGTCGTAACCGTGCTAGCACAGCATCCATGTTCAACCCAGCTCCCTATATGGGCTACCAGCCTGCCAACAACCCCAACAACGCTCCGCCACCGTATGGTGAGCCTCCACGCTTTGCCCAGTTCGATGCCGGAAGTCGTGGCAAACCGGTACATGAGGATAGCCTACCTGCAATGCCTAGTTGGGAAAATGCGCAGAAGAAGCATGTCGAAGACTATGATGTGGAGATGTCTCGCTTGGATGTACCACAAGAGAAGAAGCCCATGTTAGCGCCTGGAGCCAATGCTTCAACAGCGGATCTGTCAAATCCAAAACTTGGCTACACCGAGGCAGACTCACATCCTGTTGTTCCTAACGGAGCGAATGGCGCACATGGACAGACACCCGCAGGTTATACAGGCCCTGACTTTGGCCATGGAGCGGACCATCATTACACTGGCCCCGACTTTACATCTGGGGTCGGTCAAGGACAGCAAACTTCTTACTCTGCCTACGCCCCAAGCGAAAGCACGAGATATGAACCGAGTGGTGTAAATGAGCCTCTGGAGCTAGGTACGACTTATAGTCACACGCTGCCCCCGCCGAGCCCGAGTGCACAGCATACGGGATTCCCACCGCAACATGCACCCAGTGTCCTGCAGGCAGGACGGAGGCCAGGAGCGAGCTCGAATAATTCTTGGAGGGATGTTTGAGGACGTTGCGTCGAGGTTTCCGATTTGTCTGCCGTATGATCGCAGTGGGAAAGACGTTTTCCTAAAAATGTGTACTATATATTCACGAGGTCGTGGAGTTATAATGCAAGCATCTGGATTGCTTCAGCCATATTGTATCCTTTCCTCAAGTGATCAAGAATGTCAATCACAACCACTCACGAGGCGAGTCTATAGATACCCACCCACCTGCCCAGGGCTCAGTGGAGCCGCCCTTTCGCTCACGCATAGCAAGGTTTTCCACGAGTCGTCAGAGATCATAAAATGTCTCGGTGGTGACGGTTCGGATTCTTTCGTCATCTTCATGCTTTGTCTCATTGTTCTACTGTTTTATAGGTGAAAGACATGGTTGTTGATAAAGGTTGGGTTTGCGCGCTGCGGCCGAGTGGTGAGGAGAGATGGCTAGGGGAGAACGAGCAGAGATGATGTGTAAGGCGTAGGGCTTGTTTGATGACGAAGGTCGAGGCGTTCGAATCTGATGAGAGTGTCTGTCATTGCTCGGAACGATTTTCTCTCTTCATCGTGTAATATTCCTTCTATACGCGGAATGTGATGCTAGTTCTTAGATCTGATGAGTGAGTCTCCTTTTTTATATCGTCGATTTGCGTCTCCACATCAAGCAGGATTGGAGACGGACTGGAAGAATTCTCAAAGCAACGCTCAGGGTATCTAGCTTTCCTCCAACGAAAAATCAAACTTTTTGAACGCGTCCTTGAAGCCTTCCGCATCCTTCTTCTCCTCGGCGTCGCTCTGCGTGCAGTCCTTCCAATGCATGCGCCCTTCCAGCCCCAACAACTTCGCCATCACCCTCCTTCCAAACTGCAAGTCGAAACGAAAGTCCGCAGATAGCGGCAGCACGAGTTCCTTCTCTTCTCCCCTGTTCACTTCCTCGTCCCCGTCATCAGCGCCACCACCGTCAAGAGTAGACTCCACGCCCTCCCGAGGACGCCAGATCCAGACTCGGAAATAGTCGCCGTTCTCCGCCGTGCCGTCTCCAATCGCCTTGGTCTTGAAAGTGGGATACTTTTCGTTCTCGGCCTCGACTTTGATTGCGGCTTCCACGAGGCCCTTCTTGATCAGATCGGTAGGTGCGGGCAGGAACTGCCAGTGGATGTGAACGCCTTCTGCGCGGCTGACTTCCCAAGTCACTGCACCCAGTGCGCCTTTTGCCGTGGAAAAGAGAAGAGAGTGCAAGGCGTTGCGGTAGCGCTGCATTTCTTTGTAGGTTGAGATCTTCGTTTCGGGTGGCGTGATACTTGACAGTGTGGGAGAATGTGAGAGTGGGATTATGAGCATGTGGGCGGGAAAAGTGAGGGTAGGATAGGTGTTAGGGGTACTGAGAGGTCCTTTCGCAGTAGTGACGTAGGCATCTTCTGCGATGGAGGTGATGAGGTGAGCTGCTAGATTGGGGTTTGAGAGGCAGAAGAAGCATTCCTGAGGTCGCGGTGGGGGAGCTTTGTGACGAGCTCGCTTGTTTGGGTGGTGGTGATGGTTCTGGTGACTGTTATCATGATCGAAGCGTGAGTAAGACCGGCCTTGATCTGGGAGACGCTGACGCTTTCGTGAAGTGTCGGTGAATGGAGTTGGCGTTGTGCCTGGAGGCATTGTGAGAGGTGGTGCAGCGTTTGGGTCTATGGTGAAAGCATAAAGCCACTTTTGCTTGGTAGGGTTGTTATAGGCGGCAAGACTGATGAAACGAGTTATAGATGAGGCGTCAGGTTGGTCCTCTTTTGAGACGTGGAAGAAGGGTTCTCGCTCGTAGAATACGGAATCGGAGGTGCTGAAGTGGTAGCGAGGTTTCAAGGCTGAACTCAGGTCGGCGATACACTGCTCGCCCTCGGCTAGTTCCTCTGCACCCTCTGGAACTTTGACATTGGATCTTGAACGAACTGATGTTGGCCAATTACTCGTGACAAGTATGTCTGCCGTGTTAGCGCCATGGAGCGCTTTGGCGTCGCCTTCAGTGTGGAATGGCAAGTGCTTGTCTTTTGACAAACCAGCAGTTATTTCCGGGTCTAATGACCCTCCAAGGGTCACTATTCGTATTCCTTCTGATGTCTTCGTAGTTGAGCGTTTGCCTAGAAAATACAGATTCGGACAGATCTCGTCATCCAGGCGTTCGAGTTTGGCCACTACTTGCTGAGGTAGCGGGTATTTTCCCAGGGTGAAATATGTCGGCAAGGGGATATTGATTTCACCATTCAAAAGAGATGTGAGATTATCTTCATCCTCTGTAGATCTCTCGGACGGATTGGGGAAGAGGTCTCCCAGGACAATAGCAAGTGAAAAGACATTCTTTGCATGTAACTTCGATACCTTGTCAAAAAGTTCTTTATATCGTCCACGTACAGAGCCTGTTACTACGCTTGACAGCTGTCAGTCCAAAGGAATGAAGTATGCATACTACTAGATCATAGAGTTCAGATAATAGAACACCACACACGTGACCAACGAAATGATACATGTACATCACGATTGAAGGTATTCGAACTGTAAATCTTTTGTGAAAGAAAGAAATGGTGCGGTTACAGTAACTTACATTTTGGATGCCATTCGTGGTCGAAACAACCATTACTGGAGTGATGGGGCTAAAACCCAATCAGGGAGAACACAGATATTTTGGATTTGCACTAGGCAAAACATTAATCCGTACGCCGAATGTATTCAAAAAATACATGAGCTTTTTTTACGGGCTAAAAACCCTGGGCTCTAGGCTGGATGGGAGATATGGCAGCTATGTCTTCGGGGAGACAGGCGCGTCCCAGGAAGCTGGTGAAAGGAGGGACTACATCACTGAGGAAGCACCGCTTCGAGTCGTTCAACCAGCGCATCTCAAAGCTCCACATTGATCCCATACGGAGGAGCCGCCGCAACGAAGTGGAAGCCGGCGATCTTACAGAATCGGCGTCCTTCTTCAAGGCTTCATTGGACCGATGGAAGGACATCAACCTTTCCGACAACTTCACGTCCTTTGTCCGAGAAATCGAACCAATCTGCAATAGCTTGGTTCAGATCCTCCACTACAACCAACGTGTATTCGATCTCCTAGCAGATTACATTGGGAAAAGAGACTCGCTTTCGCTGGAACCGCTACTGGATCTTCTGGGAAATTTCGCACATGATCTAGGTGTACGATTCGAAGGGCACTTCTTAAAAGCCGTGAGGCTGGTTGCTTCTCTGGCCGCGAAGCATGCCGACGTTGAGGCTGTTGAATGGAGCTTCACCTGCTTGGCATGGCTGTTCAAGTACCTGTCTCGCCTACTGGTACCCAATTTGAGACCGCTATTTGCTATAATGGCGCCACTACTGGGACGAGAGCCACAAAAAATCCATACTACAAGATTCGCCGCGGAGGCTATGTCCTTTCTGATCCGGAAAGCTGCGACTGTGTATGCCAAGGACACTAAACCACTGACCATTGTTGTGAATGCCATTTACGACGATATCCTGCAAGTTTCTGAGTCCGGACTCACAGAAAGCAACCTCCGATTGTATCAGCATGGTCTGATGACATTACTCGTCAACTCGATCAAAGGTATTGAGCGGAAGCTACATTCGGGTGGACCGCACATTTATCGATGTATGCTTGACTGTCAATGTTCAAATGATAATGACCAGCGCACGGGGTTCAGAGAGATTCTATATGGGGTCACGGTAGCTTTGATACACCAAACCGACTCAGTCAATTTCCAGCCAATAATGGACATCGTGCTTGAACATATTCAAGGACTGAAATCCATATCCAGCAGAAGCAGCGTTGCTGTTTGTGGACACCTACTTTTCGTAGTCTCTACCGTGCGGAAAGGATCCAGGATTCAAGATTGGACGCCAGTGTTGGATGCAATGTTAGTGTTGCTCGAATTGTGTGATCCGTCAGATGAGGAAGCTCTTGCGGAGATTTACAAGGCGTCTGCTGTTATCCTTCAATATTCCCCACTGGAATTGATCATGGCCAGGGTGCGTCAGGCAATGAAGATCATTGCAGATGATCGCTTTGCGTCGAATTTCCTGCCTTTTTGCAAGTACTTCTTTGACCTAGGTCAAGATCGCTTTCAAAACTTCCTTGCGCCCTACTTCTCCAGATTCATTGCTTCCCATTGGAACAGTTACGAACTTGAGCTATGTTTCGCAGTGCCTGAAATTGGACAGGCCAGTAATTGCAATAGATTTTCCTGCCCTGCACCATGGCAGGAACTGATTGTTAAGACATTTAGAGATGCAGTCGATCACGATGACCAGGTCTTCCGATGTTACGGCTATCTTCAGCTGTTCGACTTCATGATCGTCAGTCCTGGAACTACGGAGAAGGTTATGGAAAGCGTAAGCGACCTTATCCATCAGAGTCTGCAGTTTCCCTCAAGTAGTACTCTTCGGAAGACGTTCAGCCTTGGTCAAGGGCTGAAGGCATACGTCCAACACACCCCCAATCTTGGGTCTCACTTGTCCAAGAGCTGGCCCTTGATATGCAGCCGAGCCGCCAATCACAGGACTCTAACACCATTCCTTGAAGCCATTCTGCTTCTTGTCAAGGCCAACGATGTGCAGAACTACAATAATGACTCGTTGGTTCAGGCGCTGGTAGAGAATCTTCACTCATTCTCTCACATAGTACGCAGCCTCTCACTACAGATACTTATAGCATTGTACGCGCAAACGAATGCTGAAAACGCAGATGTTATTGCTACAGCATTGACGATCGAGGACAGTCCGCTAGATCTACAATCAGCTCGGTCTATATCGATGCATGCCCGTAGGCTATCATCACAATATGACGCTGTGTCGTCAGATAAGTGGCTGCAGAAAGCCATCCCTCACTTTTGCTTCGGCATGCTCACATTCAAACTCTCCCAAGTCTGGGATGATGCGATCGTTGTACTGAAGCAAATATGCGAGACGAAAGTAGGCGAAGATGTCGTTTGTGCACTAGTATTCGAGTGGCTCCAAGAGCGTGCTTTTGAACATGAGACCACTAGATCGTCAACTCTCCCACCAACAGGACAAGGCTCCTTGACTGAGTTCCAGTGTTCAAACCTTATCCAAGTAGAGCAACTCATAGCACATGAAAAGATGGAAAATGCAATGGCTGCTGAGAATTCAAGACGCCAATTTTTTGCTACACACACTACTTCACCGCAACATACTCCCAACACAGCTAGTCTAGCTCTTCGCGTGTTGTTAGCAATTCCTCATGTCGCAGAGAAACGATCAAGAGAGCTCGTACCCATGTTCTTATCATGGGCTATGGAGGAGTTGGACCAATATCCTGAGACCCCTGCCGCAGTCACAGAAACTCCTGCTAGCACGAGGGGAACTTCAACTCCTCCAAGACTCAAACGGAAAGACCAGAAAGTAATGCTGGATCTCTTCGGTCACTTTCATAATCCCAAAGTGCTTTATCGATCTTCGGATGTGTTTCTGGCCTTGCAAAGCCTGCTGACCAATGGAGACGCCGAGCTTCAGAGATCTGCCCTCAAAGCTCTGCTCACATGGAAGATTCAGGGGATACAGATTTATCAAGAGAACCTACTAAACCTGCTGGATGACGCCAGATTCCGGGATGAGATATCTACGTTTGTGCATGTTGATGCTCAGAACAGCGCCATACAAGAGGACCATCTTCCTGAGCTCATGCCAGTGATGTTGAGGCTCCTCTATGGTAGAGTAATTGCAGGATCTGGCGCGAACGGCGGTAGTAGAGGACAATCAGGGAGAAGGAAGACTGTCCTTGAAGCTTTGTCTCGGCTAGATGGGACGTACCTTCAAGACTTCATCAACATCGCTCTGAACCGTTTACATGACGTAAAACTTGTGGAAGGCACTGAACTGAACGAACGGTTGCTTGCCACAGAGATAATGAGTAATCGAAAACAATTAGGGCTGATCAATATGATAAAGGACATGCTTGAGGTTCTCGGCGATCGTCTCGCGCCCTTCGCCAAAAGCCTAAGTGGAGCCTTATTGTATTGCTTAGTCCGAGCTTCCCGGCAGCTCGGACCTGAGAAAGGTGTAATATGTCAAGCTTCCGAGGGTGCTTCCCAGATCTCATTGTTAAAGGCTATACGACAGGTTGGCGTGCAATGCCTAAATCTACTCTTTAAGTCCTGTCCAGCCGAGTCGCTAAGGCCTTATCTGCCCGCAGTCTTCTCGGAGCTTCTGAGTCCAAGACTAGATGCCATGCCCATTGAAACGGCTCAATCGATCTCTGGCACACTACAGCTGTTCTCGACATGGGCTTCGTCAAAAGACACCGTGCTAATCTTGGTGAAATATGATGCGAGAGCAATGAAGTCGGTCATTGACTGTTTGGAGGTGCCTTCAGCGAAGGATAACGTCAAGCTGTTCGTTATCGAAGAAATCCTTGGAAAAATCATCGCACTCGCAAGCCCTTCGATCACGAAAGACCTGGAGGTGGACTGGTCCTCTGGCGCCGGTAGTGAGATCGTAGCACTAGATGTCTTGCGTCCGAACGCGGACAACATTGTTGATCGAATGGGGAGCCTACTACGCAAGAGCCCCAGTAAAGATATTTTGGTTGCCGCAATCCAACTTGTTTGTGCGCTTGCGCCTTTGGTCGTGGGTTCCTCTCAAGTGGACAACCTGTTGGAAATTTGCACATTCCTTCTCGATCAACCCTCACCTCGAGTCAACCCTAGGTCTAAAGGCGAGCTTCTGCAGATAGTTCAGCATTTCGTCCCCTTGGTTGGCTCCACTCTCTCCTTAGATTTGCAACATCGGATCTTCCGCACGGTCTCCTCTCTATACGGATATTTCAAGGACAAAGCAAATCGTCTAATTCTTTCCAAAGTCTTGTTCGTCCTCGCCGAGCGAGATGACGAGCTGCTAGACATTGCACATCTATGCAATAGCCTGAATTCCTTCTCCCCGAGGAAGATCGACGAGCCTGACTTTGATGAACGTCTGAAGGCTTTCAATACCATCAACGAGAGGAGGTTTAGCGACTTTACGTCAAAGCAGTGGCGTCCGATCCTGTTCAATATGCTCTTCCACGTCAAGGATACTGAAGAATTGGCAATACGATCCAATGCCTCTTTTGCAATTCGTCGCTTCGTTGAGATGAACGTCGTCTCTTCAAGCGCCGCAGACACAGAGTCTTCAAAGCTGACCAAAACGGTCCTTTTGCCGGCTCTCCGCAGCGGTGTCTCAGAATCGTCTGAACTGGTTCGCACTGAGTACCTCAGCATTACAGCTCATCTCATTCGTCACAATCCGGAATGGCAAGAGGTCAATGACATGTCCGTCCTACTCGTGAACGATGACGAGGATGCTTCGTTTTTCAGCAACATCCTCCACATCCAACAACATAGGCGCCTCCGGGCCCTACGCCGCCTAGCCACAGAAGCACGCCCAGGGGGTCTTCGGAGTGTGAACGTCGCTCACTTCTTCATACCCCTGATTGAGCATTTTGTCTTTGATAAGGCCGATGACGAGAGCGCCCACAATCTCAGTGCAGAGACAGTTGTAACAATCGGTGCACTAGCTTCATCGCTTGAGTGGCCTCAATTCAGGGCCATGTTCCGAAGATTTAGTGGCTACATCAAAAATAAGCCGGATGTTGAGAAGACGGTAATCAGACTACTGGGCGTAGTCACTGATGCCCTTAGCCTGGCAGCGGAGGACAAAGGGAAAACGTTAGCCACCATCAGTGAATCCGATACTAACAATCTGGGACTACCAGTATCTATCAATACTCGCAGCACCCTTACGATTACAATGCCGAGACAGGAGAAGCTCGCTGAAGATCTAATAAACACCCTACTGCCATCACTCGAGAAATATCTTCACGACAAAGACGAATCTACGGTCAGCCTTCGTGTCCCTGTCGCAGTCTCAGTTGTCAAGTTACTGAAGCTCTTACCTCGTGATGGGCTGCAATTTCGACTGCCACCTGTTCTTACGGATGTTTGTCACATACTCCGTAGCCGAGCACAAGAGTCCAGAGACTTAGCTCGAAATACCTTGGTGGAGATATCAAGCCTGATAGGTCCTCAATATTTTGCCTTCATTATAAAGGAGCTGCGGAGTGCGCTCGCAAGAGGTTACCAACTACATGTTTTGTCTTTTACGGTACATTCAATATTAGTGGCCACATCTCCAATATTCAAACCAGGTGATTTGGACTATTGTCTCCCACAGATTATTTCCGTTGTCATGGATGACATTTTTGGGGTTACAGGGCTGGAAAAGGATGCGGAAGAGTACATAAGCAGGATGAAGGAGGTAAAAAGCAGCAAAAGCTACGATTCACTGGAACTTGTGGCAAAAAATACAACCATCGAGAACCTTGCGCATCTCGTCCGCCCTATTCAAACTCTGCTAGCCGAAATGTTGGATCTGCGGATGGTAAAGAAAGTTGATGAGCTGCTGAGACGCATTGGTGTTGGTCTTCTCCAGAATGAAGCTGTCAGAGACCAGCGGGTCCTCGTCTTCTGTCACGAACTGATCACAGAAGTATACAAGATGGGATCGGCCCTAAGCAGCAGGCGATCAAAAGATGATCATCGTTCCAAACGCATCATGATCAACTATAAAGGAGCTAACAAGGCTGGCTCTGGTGGGATTACTTCATCGTTCAATTACAAGCTTGCAAAATTCTCACTTGATGTGCTTCGGAGCGTATTACATAAGTACGATACTCTTCAGACACCGTCGAACTTAGCAGGCTTCATTCCTATCATTGGCGATGGCATTATCCAAGCCAACGAAGAGGTTCAGATTTCGACCCTTCGTCTGCTAACTACGATCATCAAGGTGCCTCTGAAGGCAATAGACGACAATGCCGCTATATACGTTGCCGAGTGCGTGAAGGTAGTCAAATCTTCGACTTCGACGAATGTAGAGCTAGGACAGGCAGCATTGAAGCTCGTATCTGCTATCCTGCGGGAACGAAGAACGATTGAAATCAGAGAAACAGATCTGGCCTACCTACTCAGACGCCTAATTCCGGACCTGGAAGAGCCTGACAAACAGGGAGTAGCTTTCAACTTTCTGAAGGCAATCATGACTCGTAAGATCGTGATCACGGAGGTCTATGAAGTACTCGATGCCGTCGCTATCATCATGGTCACCAATCAGACCCGTGGCGCTCGTGACATGGCCCGAGGCGCGTACCTCCAGTTCGTCATGAACTATCCCCAGAGCAAGGACCGTTTTTCCAAGCAAGTCGGCTTCCTTGTCCGGAACCTAGACTACAAGTATCAGGAAGGCCGTCAGTCAGTGATGGAAGCCGTCCACCTCCTGTTCCACAAACTAGGAGAAGATTTGGTGCAACAGGTCGTTGGAGCTTTCTTCGTCCCTTTGGTCATGGTAATAGTCAACGACGAGTCCAGTGAGTGCCGAGAGATGGCTGGAGCTTTACTGAGGAAAACTTTCGAGCGAGCAGACGGCGAGCGCACTCAGTCGTTCCTCAATTTACTCCGTTCTTGGCTGGGTCAATTCGATGAGAGTCTTCTGACCAGGGTTGCGCTCCAGGTGTATTGCTTCTATCTTGATACGCATGGTGCAAAGGGCGAGAAGGAGGTTCTTCCTCTCCAGGCTCGATTGATCCAGATTTTCAAGAGCAATCTCAAAGCTCCGCTCAAGGCCGACTGGGAGCTACTATACTTCGCCTTGCAGACTTTTGCCAAGATGTGCCAATATTATTCCACCTCAGCCTTTACTGCAAACACGGCTCCTCTATGGGCGAGTGTGCGTCAATGTCTTTTTTTCCCTCACGCTTGGGTCAAGCTGTCTGCTGCCGAATTACTCGGGTCATACTTTGCCAACTTCGCCAGGAACAATGCCGGCAGTGAAACTCTTTCATTACCTCTCGAGGGATCAGGTGGTCTGCGGCTCAGCGAAGAGGAGATGGCCGAAGTCGCGCGAGCTTCCCTAGGCCTGCTAAGAGTGCCTGGGGTGAGTGAAGAGCTCGCCAGCCAAAGTGTACGAAATTTAGTCTTCCTCGGCAAGATCATGGCCCAGACATCTATGCTCTGGCCACAGAAAGATCAGCAGCCTAGAGCAGAAACCCTCGAAGATGAACGATTTGAAAACGATAGCGACTCAGGAGAAGATAAGTCTACATTTACGGCCCAACTAGCGCTCGGCTACCTCATCCAACACGCCTCCTCCCTCCTCCGACGTGGACCCCTCACAGCACGCCCCCAATCTTTGATCCCTCTCCACGCCTCCCTCGCACTCCTCGGCGCACTCACCAACAACGTATCCCTTCCAGCCCTAGAACCTCATCTCTCGACCGCTCTCCTCCCTCTCCACAACCTCACCGATCCCGCTATTCCTACCCCTTTTTCCACCGACGCGGCCTTCACGGACGGCTACAAGACGCTCGTCGCAAACAGCCAAGAGCTGATGATGTTGTTGCAGAAGAAGCTGGGGACGACTGAGTATGTGGCGATATTGCACAAGGTCAGAGAGGGGGTCAAGGAGAGGAGAGAGGGGAGAAGGGTGAAGAGGAGGATTGAGGCGGTAGCGGAGCCGGAGAGGGAGGGCGAGAGGAAGAGGAAGAAGGGTGTCAGGAAGAAGGAGAGGAGGAAGGAGAGAGGTGGGGAGGAGAGGGGGAGGAGGAGGGGTTGGTGATGGGAGTTGGATATGATTTGCTGATTTGCATAGCGAGAGGAATATGGGAAAGGGAAAAGCTGCCTGTATGATCTAATGCTGCAATATGTAACGAAGTTTTAGATACCACAGTGTTCGCTGGTCGTATTCAAACAAATATGAAAAGGCATCAGAGATCACTACATTCAGTATTATCCATTGATTCTACTATTTACTTGGTACCATGACTGGCTACCCAGCAGCGATGTTGACTATCAGACATGTATCAAGCCTGAATACCCTTGATACCTTTCAAAGATATCCACATTTTCGAGCCGCGATAGCACACTATCTCAATCCACCTTTGTCGGGGACATAAAGCACGACCAGAACAAACTTCGGTCGTCCTTCCCGGGGGCCAACTCTCGCCCGTTCGGTCATCTTCCTTATACATTTTGATCGTTCCATCCCAATCCAGATTCGCAATCCTTCAATGGCAACGATCCCATGTTGAATCTGGTATAAATCATCCGCCCTTCCTGGGTCCTCCGGAGAAAGCTGGTATAGCAGGTACGGCGGGTATGACAGGCTTGGGTCCCTTGGGCTCGCGCTGCGCAAGTTTCTTGCGTTCGTTCTCGAGCTGAATTCACCACTCCGTCAGCAACCGTGAATCATAGCAGCAATCAACGCGCAAACACCGGATTTTTAATCCGGCGGGCAGAGACCTTTACTCACCACCTTCTTCACCCTAGCCAACGCCGGCCCCGCCTCCTTTCCAGCCCTACAATCCTCACTCCTATACCCCGGGCCCTTGACGGAAACCTGATCCATGACCAAAATATCCTTCCCGTCCCACTTTGTCGGCAACATTCTGCTGATCGCATCGAATATATCCTGCGCTTCTTTACTGACATTCTTATTGACCTTGCTGGCTCTCTCGTGGGCGCGTTGTAGAGCGCCTGCTCCACGGGCCTGGAGGGCCGCTGCGGAGAGGTATGGTGGGGGCGCTGGAACGGAGGGTGCTGGGGAGAGCACGGTAAATGTTATTATAGATGGGAGGGGGATGATATGGTGGGTTGGGGTTGGAAGGGTGGTGGAGAGGGCGACGAGATGGGTGAGGGGGCAGATGGTAAAAAGGGTGCCTTCGAGGGTGGGGTGCGCAGGGATGGTGGTCTGAAGGCGAACTCTGGGGGGAGTGGGGTCAGCTCGAGCAATGCAATAGCTGAAAAAGCTGTGTATGACAGGGCATAGGGCGCAGCACCCCAAGCATTGTACGCGAAGTGTATGCTGGAAGAAAATGAGGTACTTACTTGCCGCCAATAGCTCCACTCATCGCAGCCTCCAGGGTCACGAGCTGGCCAATATTAGGCGTCGCAACCTGGGCTTTTCCACCAGCATTGCTCTGACGCTTCGTACTCTCGGCCATGCTCACACCGGTGTGCTCTGGGTATTGGTGTCTAAAAGGGTTCCTTTCAAAGACACATTGCTGGGTGTGGATCACTTCGGTCGACTTTGGATGGATGATGACGCTTTTGACTCGTAGAAGCTGGACGCCCTACAGAATGCGACGCCAAAGACAGCACCAAAGGCAAAGGAGTGACGATGAACCAAAAGGAAAGGGAGGCGAGAAGGGGATGAAGTTGTCGAATATGGTGCACTCCCCACAACCTCTCGCCTTCACTTGCTGCAGAAGCGTCCTGAAAGATGTGAGAGGAGCAAAGCAAAGCCAAAGATTAGCAAAGATTTGGACAAGATTCCGCTCACCCAGATTTACTTTGGGGCAACGGCGGGCGCTTCCGGCGCTTGCGCAAGTCCATGAACCCTTTCACAGTTTACTTTATGGGCCTATAAGGTACAGTATGGCACGGAATGGGGTAGTAGGTTTCTTGATTCAACACATTCAACACATCGGCATCTGTAGTCCTCTAGCTTCGACTTGTCGACCACTTCGCTTGCCTTGACTACGTAAATTGCCCAACTAGGCTGTGAATCGAACGCTCCACCATAACCGCCATGCCACCATTCCCAAACGCCCCTATACCATCTCACTCCGCGCTAAATGCTCGATAAAGGGATTTCATCACACCACATGATTGCTGCAGCAAGTACTGCGATATCTCATGCTAAATACCGATATGCTGCTGGCTCTCGCTCCTCAATTCGCTCCAGATACTCTCTCTCCATCAGACTTTCAATCCTCTTTTTTACCATGTTCACATCCGGCATGAATCTTGCCGTCAGTTGCTGGATCACTTCGGCCATCAGCTTCTGATGGCTCAATTCCTTGCGTTGCCTGTAGATGCATGCCTTAGCTTCTTGATCTTGAAGACTTCTCCATCAAGAAAGGGGAAGACTTACTTCATGATTCGCACAATAGCAGCCTCAATCACACCACCTCGAGTGTCATTATTTTTCTTCTCCGTCTCTGACCGCTCTTGGGAGTCCTCTATTTTATTGCCGCTTGTGACCACACCAATCTTAAACCTCTGAAATGGCGAATAGAAGGTCTCGTTGAAGTAGAACCTGTCGTCGATTTTAACATCTTTGCTCATGGGCTCCTTGCGCAGAACTCTTGTCTTCTGGGCCACACCCAACGATTGAAGATTTCGAGTCAGCTCATTGAGAGGTATGTTCGTTTGTGCCTGGATCTCTTCCGTGGTGATATATCGGCCCGGAGGCAGATCGTTGAATAGAAGAAGAATGACCATAGCATACGTCGATACATTGATCTCCCTTGTCTTCTTGTTCCCCTTCATTTCTGGAAAGTAGGCCCGGAGATCTGCAGTACCCATGTTGGCTTGCCATGTAAGTTGGCGTCCGCTATGCTTGTCGAGGTAGAACTTCTCAAAGCCTTGTTTTATTCTTTCAATCTGAGTTGGGAAATTACATCGTGGTCGATCCTCTCCCTCGTTGTAAGAGGGGGCCATAGCTTCGAGCGGCCACATCGTGCTGGTCAGAACATTCACCTCGATTTCCGCCCTCTTTGGATCAGGATCTCCCAGTTCGGCAACGTGGCTCTTGTAGTTGGACGTGAGGTCTGCCGAGACAGTCATATCCTTGAACATTGCTTCGATCCTCTGCGTAAACGTGTTCCCAACCTCCATCTTCATCTTGGATATCATCTGGCGCTCCGCATCCATGCTAATGGAGCGCTTCATCAGCAACCGCCTTGACAGATGCTTCTTGTAGTATCGTTCGAACATATCCTTGTCTTGTATATACCGTAGTAAAGTAATGCCTTTGTCCAGGAGCAGATCAACCTCGTTCTCTGTCTTACCCTTTATGCCCTTCTTCATGTTTTCGTCGAAGAAGAGCGAGAGGTATTCAGAGCTTCTTTCGAAGGCGTTTATGAAGTCCGTGAAGCTACGCGAGAAGGCAGTTTGCAGACCTTGATCTGACTTGAAAGCTTCGGTAAGCACGTTGTCATATCGCTCCTTCAGTTGCAACACGTCATCGACCCATTTGATGGCTGCCGTCGTTTGCTGACTCACGGGCTTTTCCGAGGTCTTTTCGTCCCCCCCAGCCTTGTCGCCGTCTTGTTCCGAGGCTCTTGGCGGAATATGTGTTGCAGCAGCGGCAGCTTTGTTTACATCGTTTCCCATCTCTAAAATGCGAGCCTGAACGGCCTTCCTCAGCTCCTCCTTCTTCGGATCGACCCTCGCGCTCAGTTCGTACATTAGTTCAAGCTCAGATAGCCGCTCATTGTCCAGCATGAACTTGACGCCACTGCCCTCATGTGCTATCACTTCAGGAAGGTTCTTCTTGATGAGCTCAGTCTCGACCACGCTTTTAATCTTCGTCAAGGTCAATGGAGACAAGGTCGATCTGCATCGGTCCTCTTCCTCATTGACTCGTTTCTTAGCATCCTTACAGAACGTCCCAGCATCTGCTTCTAACAATAATTTGGCACCTTCTATGCGATAGAATTCTTCGCTCGCCCTTAGAAACTCCGGCTCGAAGCTCGTTAGGTAGAGCTTAGTAGACTCGTCCTCATCTTCTGTCTCGTAAAGACCCTCTAGCATGTAGGCACAGGATTTTAGGAGTGATTTGTCCACTATATCGCCTTCTCGATCCATTTGCACTTGATCCAACATAACGGCGTTAAGAATATTGGCAATGCTAATGTGGTCGTCAGGGCTATCACACAGAGGGGTTCTGAGTACGTGATCGCGAAATTGCCCCATGGAAGCTGTGAAAATTGAGGGTTTTCGAAAGTCCTTGCAGTACACACGGTCCTGTTTACAGGTCAGCAACATGGTCTTCGTTCCACAACCTTTTTCGAGGCTCCGGGCTGCAAACCATATACATGAGCACATCAGTAGTCATATTCATGCAAAGATTGTGATCTTCCCACGCTTCCTTCAGAGCTCTGAGTAATTTCTCTCCCGCAACTCTTTTCTCGTTGGCTGTGGCGATGGTTTGGGCTCCAGATGTTGCGAGGAGGAGCGTCTGAGAGACTTCCTCTATGATCCTTGGTTGAACCTCGTTTGCAAGCCATTCTTGTTCGAACTCCTTCACCCTGATGTAGAGGGTCTCACCCCGCTTCTTGAGTACAAGCTTGTATGCGTTGCGGTAAAGTTCCTCGAAAGAAAGCTTCGAGGCATTTTTGGTGTGTATCTCACGAAGTGAGGAGGCTAGAACATCCCACATCGAGTCGAAGTCGACAGCATCGCTGGTACCCAGGCCCTGCGGTCGGATAATTTTAGCCCTCATTGCCACAATCATTGATAGAAAGATGTAAGAATGAACAAGAGCGACAAGTACTAGACCAAAGATGATGTGTCGAGATATCAACATGGGAACGGGTGTTGAAATGTTTTGATAAGATTCCGTGAAACCTCTACTTTTCACTTGACTTACGCGTCTTGGAGGGCGTATCTTTCTTCCCCTTCCAGCATTCATGGTAGAAGACTGGAATGCTTAGAAGTACCAATCAAATCGGCTTTGCTATATGGCCTGCTTCTTGAGAAGCACTGAGATAGACATGGATCCAGAGAGCTTCACAAGGGGTGAGTAATGAGGAGAATGACTTGTCAAGGTTGAAGAGGTCTGCGGTAAAATGAGTGTCGAATCATCAGGCATAAGACTGTAGAAGAGGATCGATTGAAATGCACAGAGGCAGCCATTCGACCATTGAACGGCTGGATAGTGGAGGCAATGGCTGTTCCTGGACAGACGGAGATCCCGAAGTTCAGCCGACCGGCTAGCAGTTTTGAACTCAGACTTGTTGCTGTTGGATAATCCTCGGATTAACCCCCCGAAAGGGTTTAGCTGGCCAAGACAAGTCTGAGTGACGGAGGCAAGATGTTTTCGTTGTGAACCGAGGAGGACATTTTCGTCTCTCTACAAACGGTTATATCTATATCTTTACAACAAAAAACAATGATGAAAACAGACCAAACCCTCAGCATCATCTTTCGGCAGCCTAGACCCTTTCTGCGCCAGCCGCATTCAGTGTCTCGCGCCCTCTCCCAAATCGCGCCCCTTCGCCATCCCACTCCACCTTATACGCGCAAACGCAGCATCCCAATATTTCCCTTTCCATCTCATTCCCTTCAAACCCGTCGAGTTTCTGACTCCACCTCCGCTCCTTCATCAGCAGTCGCGCAATCCCCGGACTACCCCAGCAACATCCAAACCCCCCCCGCGAAAGCGCCCGCTTACGAGCTCACCTTTACATGTAAACCATGTCAACACCGCTCTACGCACAACATTTCGAAGCAGGGGTACCATAAAGGAAGTGTTTTGATCACATGTCCCGGGTGTTCGAACCGGCATATCATGAGTGATCATTTAAAGGTGGGTTTCCAAAGTCTCTGCCTGCTGCATGCGAAATTGAAGAATTTGGAGGCCATGAATGCTGACAAACCAAAACAACAGATATTTGGAGACCGATCATTTACCATCGAAGATCTAATGAGGCAGAAGGGCCAGCTAGTGAAGAGAGGGACTTTGGGCGGAAATGAAGACATAGAATTTTGGGACGACGGGACCCAGACAGAGTACAACAAGTCAAAATTATCACAATAATGGCTGTGCATGGAAGATAGAGTCTACAGACATGGTCTAAGATTTTCCACAATGAACTAGGCAGGTTTTTGTATTGGAATGATATTCACTAATCGTACCTCGGAGCCCAACGGGCATCATTTGAAATACTCCAGTCATACATGCACCGAGGGGCTATTCCAGTATCTTACATGCCGAGACCTTCCCAAGATTTTCTAAGAAGGAGCAGGTGAAATATCGTGAAATATAGCCAACGCCTTTCTGACAATCCACTCCAAGTGCCGTCATTTAACCCTTTCAATCATTCTCGCGTAAGCTCGTGATCGAGTCAGCGTTAGATCCGGCTCGGACTCTACCGTTGGGTGCATCTGCAGACAATCTGTCTTGTCTAACTGCCTGAGACGGCGCAAGCATGGGCTCCGTCGCACTTCCGTCTCTATCCTCATCGTTGGTGGATTTTGGCCCCAATGCGACTTCCTTCTTAGCATCTTGGCTCATCTTCGTGATCTTGACATAGTTATAGGCGCCTATACTAGCGATTGTAACGCACAGCCCGGTGGTATTGATTGGAGTCAATGGATCCTTGAACACAATGGCCGCGGCGGCGATAGTGACAACTTCCTTGAAGATGCCGCAGATACTAAGCGTGACGACGGAAGTTCGCTGAAGTAGCGCGAATTCAGACGCAGTCATCATGAAGGCAAGGCACCCCGGGAAGATCAAAATGCAGACTCCCAGAAAGACCCCCTTGGCGTCGACGAGAGCCCTCAAACCATTCGCAACGGACAAGCCCTCGACAGGAATTGCTATGATGGCCAAGCTGACAAACATGACAGGTGCAAGGAAGAAGATACTGCTGAAAGGATTGCTTGTCGCGGGATTTTTGAGAAGCAGAATCTGAGTGAGTGCCCAGCGAAAGCCGGAAAAGAAAGCAGCCAGAATGACAAGGATGAAGCCGAGGGTGTTGAAGGCCGTTTCACCAGCCACCATCATAATGACGCCTACTGTCATTGCAGTAATGATAGCGACAAGTTTGACTGAAGGGTCTTCGAGGCGGAAGAGGAAGGCAAAGGCAAGGACGAAAGCTAGAGAAGAGGATTTGCACATTGCTAAGAAGTAGTTTGTCAGCCTAGGTACATTACTAGCTCGCGAGACACTTACTATAGAAAGTGAGAGTAATGAACTTCAGACTCATGTTACCCAGCCCAATATCGAGACCTGTAGCAGCTCCGCAAGGACCCACCCGGGTCAAATAAAACATCCTGGTCATGAGAGTCTTCTCAGTGTGGGACGTATCCTGGCGGACATGGTAATGATTTTGAGGATTTGATAAGCTATCGGTTCGAGGACGCAATCGGGGTATGAAGTAGAGAACGAGGCTGGCTAGGCAGAACTGGACGAGCATATGCAGGCATGTAGTGAAGAGAGGAAAATGGAAATCCAGGTATTTGGGCGAGAACATCCATTTGTTGTACTAAGAAGCTGTCAGCAGGTATTGGAGGGTAGGGGCTTGCTTCACTTACAATCGATATTGAGAGCGAGAACGCGTACCAAGACGCTACAAGCAGGGCGTTGACGAGCCACGCTTTATATAATGCGCTGTATGTGGATTGACTAGTTGGCTTCGGTGCCTTGACGTTACCAGCAAATCTTTCGTCCATCCTTACGGCCTTCCTCCGCCTCCTCTTCCTGTGCATTTTGTCTTTCTTCGTCATACCAGCCTCCGCGTCATCATTGAACGGGTCTTCTGCAGTCAAGTGGTCGAGCTCGAAATCTTCGCTCGTGGTTCTAGAGGAGAAATCCGAGTCGTGACCCTGGTCTGAGGAGTACACCAATTGCTTGTTTTCTTCATCTGGATCATTTCGATAGCGATATATATGTTTCTTGCCGGAGCTTTTCCTCCTACCTCCACTGCCCAACGCGTTCGTTAATTGAGCCCTGCGTCGCCGATATCCATCTCCAGCACCACCCATGTCAGACGAGAGGTCAGCATCGGCGTTCGTGCCAGCAGAGGAATCCTGGCTATCTATGCTTGATCTTCGCAAGGACTTTGCTTTTCCGGATAGATCTGAATTATTTTCTGTGGTAGGATGCTGTCCTGCCTGCTCTTTCTCCTCTCTTCGAGGTTCCTCATCGGTGTCCATGAAGGTCCATCCGTCGAGCGCTCTTAGGAGCACGACCTAATGTAGCATAGCATGACTCGCATTCAATCAAAGGATTCTGAGCGGTTCTTAGTTGGCACAGCGAATGACGTCAGAAAGCCCGGTATTTCTGTACTGCTCCCCTGTCTTTGCTATAGGGGTGCTATTGTTCAAAGGACAGGTCACGTTGGCCAGTGGTTCTGTAAGGTAGGGCAGCCAAGCCTCGGCGATACAAGAGTGTGGTGCTCACCCGAAGCAGCCGCTTTTACTGTAGGGTGCGGGCTGGGATGAGTACGCTTATGCTTTATCCTTCCACTCACGCCCGTGATAGGGAGAAGAAGTGTAGAAGTAGTAGTGAGCGATAAAGAGGTTATTTAGTAGTGCTGTTGGGCCGCCCCAGTAAAAGGTACTTAAATGCCAAGGCCCTGCAACTCTATCAAGCCAGCGTCTGATCATTATCATCAGTCCAACTAGCCTCACTAATGACCGCAGATTTATCTTTTGAACATACGGTAGAAACGTTCCACGTTGATGGGGGAGATCAAGCACATATCAGCGATAGATTTTATTGTATTAGTAATTGAAACTGCTCGCTACGAATTCCCCTAATCGAAGTCTTTTAGGGAAGTCACAACATCAGTCAACATACCGACAGAGATGAATACCCGAGAGCCGGCATTTGGGATCACATCCAGCGGCGGCGGTCCCAACCACCCCAAACTCCTATCCTACTAGTGCGACCGACAAGTAAACCTCTTCTTCTGATAAAGAAAGACTTTGCGACAAAATCTGTATCGTCGCGTCTGTTCACAAGGGGTTCGAGCGTGGATGTTGCCTCCAGAAATTGTTGCTATGCAGAAAAGCAAAGTTTCGTGTCTTGGAAGCCTACTTATACACACGAGGGTTATCCTATTCTGTATGAACGAATGTGGGGACTTCCAGCTCGGCCGGCGTTTCTAACATTTCATATATAGGAGATTGGGTTGGAGCAGACAGCTCAGGTCGCCGCGCTTCAACTGCCGTGAGCTCTTTGGGTTCTGCGACAGGCATTTCGACAGGATGATATCGTTCAGTGTTTTCGAGTTCTCCTTTCTCAAACCCAGATCTGTCCCTATCTATCGTTGGATCTCCGGAAGAATGGTCAATGGAACGCTTTTTGACTCTCTTGTGCATGCTGTATGCGATGACGGTACCGAGGGTGATCAAAGAGCTCACTCCTGCTACCACAATTCCGACAATCGCGCCCCTGCTCAGTGTTTTGTGAGTAGGAAGAAATGAGCCATCGGGACGACGTATTGCAACGATTTGTTGAGTGTTCGAGATGTTAGGGAATATAGCTTGGGAGACTGAGAAGTTGTTTCGATCGTAGTCAGCAATTACGTACGCGTCTTGCAGAAAGGTACGGCCAAGCGTAAATTGACTGTCGTTCTGCGCTCGTTTTAGAGGGAAATATCGAGTTCCGTTATTGACTATGGGATACTCTGCCATGAGGTCAAAGCTCCCATACTGCATCACAATATCAACTGTAGCTCCTCCAGCTGAAGCTGGACCTAACGTGAAGGTCACATTAGGGTTTTGAGATAACAGCTTATCGTGCAACGTGTTATTCACAAAGTATAACTCTGCAGTCTCGTTATACATTAGACCATAAGCCTGCTCAAACGCTTGACATGCGTTTAGTGGAAGCCAGATATGAGGTACGAGCGAGTCGATATATGCATAGATAACTGTTGAAAGTAGTGGTTCACTGGCCACATCGGACGTAATAGACCGAATAGGTACAAGCAGGTCTCGATTCGTATCGGGACCAAACGAGAAAGTTACGTTGTTGTGAACAAAACGCGTAGCATCGTAGCCACCTAATGTCAGGCTTCCAAATGCCGTTGGCTGTCTGTAAAAAGCACCTGCCGTATAGGCCCAGGATGTGCTTGGGGTTTTATTCTGCTGAGCCAAAGCTCCCAGGAAGCTCGGCTGAGGATTATCGAGAGTAGATATGTTGATAGCGTGAGGGCTTAAGCCAAATGATCCGATATAGAAGTCCTTCGTAGCGAATCCTTCGATAACTTGATGACTAAGCGTAGGTAATCCGTCACCAGGCCGACCTAAAGTCAAATCGTCGTAGCCGAAGTTGGCATTGCCGCTATATCCCAATTCGACTTCCTCTGTTAATACTAGACTGTAAAGTCCAGTATTGTTCCAAGTCGAAGAAGCGTTAGGTAGAAAAAGATATCCACGAAGGTCACCACAGTTCTCCGGGTCTCCAACAATACATCCTTGCGGAAGCACAGGCCAAACCGCATTGCCAGAGTTAGATGGCATCAATCTCAGGTTCTGCCCTGGAGTGCCCACTTGCATGCCGAATGAAGACCACGGACCATCGTTGCCATCCCTAAGCCAAGCTTAGTAAACTGCCTTCATGGAGGAGCCCACCGGCTGTTAGGGCTACGTACCAAGTCTCGCTTGCCGGGAAACTGATTGGAGCTGCTGAGCTGCCCTTGTTCACACATAGAGTAGGATGGACCATGAAGAGCCATAACGCCCACTTGACCAGCGTGAAGGGGACGGGGACCAGATGCAGGCGCTCGATCATTCTTTCGACTGGAAGGGGGGTAAAATGAACTCTTCACTCTTGAGAAAGTGATGATTTATCTATCGCACACTTGCCGGTTGCGATTCTGAATTCTCCACTCAATTGCAAATGCATAAAGAAAGAGTTCAGCGACAGGATCCATTAATATTTTCCAAGCCTGAGCCTTGTGGAATCTGGACTCGTGGAAGGGTTCACCCACCCCCACCCGGAATCTAGCAGGCTGAGCTTCACCTCATATGCGCGACTTGTTCAAAATGCCTAACCATACAGATTGATTGGCTGTGGTGAAACCATTTTAGGAGCATAGCCTCCTTGTTCCAAATACGACAATGCGAGCAGCATCAGTAAGCAGTATAAACTGCCCTGCAGGCATTCAGCAATATCGTGCATACAACATGGGTATAAGCCCCCCTCTCTACTTTGTTCTCATGTAATTGGCGCATTTGGATCAGCAGATAGGAGAAGTGCTACTATATATACATTTCATTAGGCATCGAGTCAGAGCACATGCAGCCTCGTGAGAGTATCTCCGCCGGCTTGAATATTCAGCAGGATCAAGCTGACTATAAGCCTACTCCTCAGACTCTTATGGTTATTTAGGCAGGAGATTTGAGCTTAAAAGCCTTGGTTGTATTCTTCTTTATCCTCCTCGTGCCGACTTCCTTCTTCATTTCCTTCGATAAGAACGCCGTCGCTGCTATGTTATTTATCAATATGACGCTGAGGCTCCTCCTCACCTCAGTCAAAGGTCTTATGATTCCTGAGCAAAGCCTGAGTAATGACTATCCAGTCGCCTCATTGTCAGCCGCCTTTGAAAGGTCCACTTCCAGCCATGTACAAAGCGCTCTACGGCCTCAAAAACCATTGTTAACCGCCGTACATATATCTACGACCTATTTTGGTGCAAAGAGAGGTGTCTTCGTCTATCCAAGCACCTTTAGCACTGTGAAAAGTGGTCCAGTGATGATCGGCGACAAATTCCGACGTCAGTTGTATCAAAGTGGCGACGTAATGGCAGAACCGACTGACATTCTCACTCCTACTACCACGCAAAGCTCCCAGGTTGCCGCGACGTCGACATTGACTATTGACCCTCTGGCGAGTAGCACTAGCATATCTGTTAGTACCCATGGCAACGCGAATACTCCAAACGTTCAATCCCAAAACCTTTTGTCAGTTCCAAGGCCCACGAAAGGTTCAAGTGTGACTCCCACACCCAGCACTGCCACGAGTATGTCAAATATACAGGATCCCAAGGGCAGCATAGCCCTTACACACGGCGCCATCACTTCCAGTCCGTCCCCAGCTATCGCAAGTAAGTCAGACCTCACGTCCAGCACGGGAACCATCACAGCGAATTCCAAGTCCCAGGCCAGCTCTCCCTCCAATCATGTTCTCGATTTCGATCCTACTATTACCCTCGGCTCGACAAGTTCCGCCGCAGTGCCAGAAGCCCAAGCCTCCCGTGGTAAAGCGGCTCTTGTATACGGCTCCAACGCTTCACCCCTATATGCAGAACCCACAAGGCCACTGCCTCTTACCATAGGTTCGCAGATCATCACAGCTGATGGCAGAAATGAGTACATTCTCCCCAACGGGCAAACCATGGCGCCCGACTCGGCTGCAATCCTGGACTCTGGCTTCTCCACCATATCTCTAGGACTCCAATCTTCCGGCACCCGAAGGCTTCCAGTAGTCGATTACAGCACTTCCTTAACATCCCTTGTTGCCGCCACGCCTGCCTCCTCCAAGATACCACCGCTCCTGACGATAGGCGGGCAAACGGTGACAGCTAATAGCCTGGGTCAGTATAACATCGGTGGCCAGATCCTGACGCCTGGTGGTACGGTCACAGTCTCCAGCACTGTGATATCGCTTGCGTCAGACCAAACAGACGCCGTTGTGGGAACCAGGACGGAGGTCTTAGGCCCTCATCCTACTGGAGGGCTCGGCTCGGGTCCAGCTGTCGCAACTCGATCAAACCTCACGCTTGGCTCGCAGACTTTGACATCTAATAGCCTAGGTCAGTATAACATTGACGGTCAGACCCTGACGCCTGGTGGTGCGATCACTGTTTCTGGGACCATGCTATCACTTGCGCCAGACGGAAGTGATGTCGTTGTGGGAACAAAAACGGAGGCCCTAGGACCTTACATAACGGCGGGGCTGCGCTCAGGCTCGAAGGGGACGGAAGTGCAAGATTCTCAGGGAAGAGCGGTGGGAAGGCGAGACGGGTTGAGGAGTCCATTAATGGTGGTATTGGTTGGCTTTGCGTTACTGTTGTTGTTATGATCGAGGATAAGATTTGCTGTGACGATGTTACTGCTGGGGTTTCTTCAGGCATCGAAAATTTCCAAGAAACATGTGTTGCCAGCAAGAGAAACGACACCTCTTTTCACCGCAATTATATCACTTGTTGTTAGGTATCTTTTCTTTTCTTTTTGAAGAAAATGGGGAGATCAATTGCCTCAGCTTCCGAAAACAAAGTGCTCGCACGAATAGCTTTCCATTCCCATGTGCATCTCGGCTAGATGTGAGACCAGAATCGCCAAATCACATGAATCGAAGTCTGGAGGCGAAGGCCCAAAGCACTGCGGAGCCGCAAGCGGTGCGTAGGTGCGTTTTTTAGTAAGGCATGTTTCCCAAATTGGCGACATTAAGCGCAAATGAGATATGGAGTCATCTTTGCCATTATGTTCAATACGACTTTCCGCTTTCTGTACCTCCTGTCACCATGCGAAGAAGCATGTATTATCTCCCCTCGTCATTCACCTCCCTTCTACTTCCTTTCGTCTCCTCTTCGGCCCTCAAACTCAGCAGTTTATCGTCCTATACGAGGAACTGGGCTTCTATATGAACCACAAAAAAGATATCACGGGCACCATTGCGGGTTGTCTGGAAGTCGAACTCAACAGTGTCCTCATGCAGACAGGACTCCCTCCAGACAAGCTGGTCCTGGCGAGAGACACGGTGGATGACCTCCTAAAAATGGTCGACAATCCCTCATCGCGAGCTAGATTCAGCGATCCGCTTCCTGGAATTTGCGGCCGAAATCATTGTTCCTGGGAGAGCATTTCTGAGACGTCCTTTCACGCAATTAGGGGATCGATAGCCATCATACGAATCACCGCCCACATGCGGGCCGATTTGCAATGGTGGCAACATTTCCTGAAGGGTGGGATGGCCTTGATTTACTACGCCACATCACCAGCCGGAGCAGGTGCCAGAATAGAAGAGAAGTGCAGTGGGTGGGAGGTGTGGGGAAGAAGTAAAAGAGAGGAACAAGACCAAGGTCTAATGTGAACTTGGATGCCATCTTGTACAGCTCTCCTCCGTGGAAGTCGAACCTAATCATGAGCCGGTATGAATAGGAATATTAATGAAGCTACGAAGAAAGCAGGATACCGAGGCGTATTTATATTGACGGGAGCAATGGGACGCTAACCGTATGCGGCACACTTTACCCCAATCAATAAGGTAGTTGTTGGCATTCTACATGGGCAAATTAGGAGCCAGGGTCAATGAAACAAGAAATACGGCAACATTTGCATCGCTTAGTCTTCAGTAGAGAAGTATCCATGGGTGATAGTGGTGACATATTATATTGAATCACATGAGTTCATGTCATTCCTAATCCACGACTTTTACAGATACATATACGTTCTGGTCTAAATAAGAGCATCCATGTGCAAAATCTGAGGAAGCAGGCCTCTTCTCCATTTTCTTTCGTCAATAATGTCTTGCAACATAAGTATGGTGAGCTGTTGGGTGCCCTATGCTTGGTAGGTGGACGCCGATACGTCACCGCCTCTGCCGGTCCAGTTGACATGGTTATCCTTACCTTCGGGATACTTCTCGCTGGCATACTCGGGCTTGATTCTGAATGTGTGAGCACCGAAATAATCTCTCTGCGCCTGCAAAAGATTTGCTGGGAGGTCTTTCGTGCGGTACCCATCATACCAGCTGAGTGCAGTGCTAAAAGCAGGGGTAGGTATACCCCATAGCGCCCCCTTGCTGACAATATCTCTCCAGCCATCCTGAGCCTTGTGGATGGCTTTGTTGAAAAAGTCGTCGAATAGCAAATTCTCGAGGTCTGGGTTCTTGCGGTACGCAGAAGTGATGTCCTTCAAGAACACCGATCGAATAATGCAGCCTCCGCGCCACATCAGTGCAATTGAAGGTTTGTTGAGCTTCCATTTGTATTGGGTGGCAGCCTACACTTGAGTTGAGTAACGCAACTGACGGGGTACTGTATAAAAGACAGAAAAGACGCGAAAGACGTACGTTTTGTATCAACATGAAGCCTTGAGCATAGGATATGATCTTCGAAGCGTACAAAGCTTGCTCAAGATGGGCGAGGAACTTCTTCTTGTCTCCCTCGAATTTGGGTGAAGGACCGGTAAGTACTCCTGCCGCGCGACCCCGCTCTTGCTTGAGAGAGCTCAGGCACCTCGCGAAGACAGCCTCGCCAATTAAAGTCACGGGCATACCTAAGTCCAAGGCGTTGATTGCTGTCCACTTGCCTGTACCCTTCTGGCCGGCGGAATCAAGAATCTTTTCGACCAATGGTGTGCCGTCGTCATCGTTGAATCGGAGAACATCACGGGTAATCTCGATGAGAAAAGAATCGAGGACACCTTTGTTCCATTCGGCAAACACGTCCGACATCTCTTTCGCAGAGAGTCCCAAGCCACGCTTCATGATGTCGTATGCCTACACTTCACGTGAGCTCACCAAAAACGAACAATCGATGGCGGGCCATCAAACCTCGCAGATCAATTGCATGTCTCCGTATTCGATGCCATTGTGGACCATCTTGACATAATGACCAGCACCCTCGTCGCCTACCCAGTCACAACAAGGCTCGCCGTCACTCTTGGCAGCAATGGACTGAAAGATGTCCTTGATATAGGGCCACGCCTCCTCATTCCCACCAGGCATAAGACTGGGTCCGTAACGAGCCCCTTCTTCGCCACCAGACACACCCGTGCCAACAAATCGAATGCCCTTTTCGGCCAGTAATCGCGTTCGACGATTGGTGTCAGGGTAGTGCGAGTTTCCGCCGTCGATAATGATATCCCCCTTTTCGACGAAAGGTAGCAGAGCGTTTATGAAGTCATCGACTGGTTTGCCGGCCATGACGAGGAGCATGATGCGACGGGGTTTCTTGAGCTTCAGGACGAACTCCTCCATAGAATGAGCTCCTTCAATGTTTTTGTAATCTTTGTAACGGCATTAGCAAAGCATGCACTGCTCAGTTGCGAGGGGGGGGGTGGGCATCGACAAACCTTTTGCTTCATTTTCCATGAATCGGTCCACCTTCGACACGGTACGGTTGAAAGCCACGACGTTGAACTCCTTATGATCGGCAACATTGAGAAGTAGGTTTTGGCCCATAACGGCCAGACCGATGAGGCCGAAATCACCACTGCGAGTGATCCGCGCAGGTCCGCCGACATTGATGCCGGCCAGACGGGCGCTGTCAGTCAGTCCAGAATTCTCATCAATATGGTTCAAGATTGCCAGAGAACGTGAAGGTTGGTGGGTATCTCAACGCACGAAGGCCATAGACCATGTGCTTTTACTGGAACGTGTGTCGGGTTGAAGCGGGGCAGTTTCGGATTAAGGGTTGGGAGAGGATATTCCACTTACACTGCTTTTGCCGTCATCTTGACTGTTTGAATACTGATTTGATTTGAGGTCTGTAAATATGGAAGATTGAGAGTGGTTGAAAGTTGATGTAGTCGAGTTGTTCCCTTCAACGCATCGAGAAGTAGAGAACGAACTGTAAGGTAAGAGAAAAAGAAGAAAACCTCTCATTGTTTGGCGGGGGGGGGGGTAAGTATTGTCGGCACTATATCCCTGCACATTTGACTAAGACAAATCGGGTGAATAGTGAGTTTTCCTAGTAGATAAATTGTCCGCCAAACTTGCATAAGTACGCATAAGCATGCGTAAGCTCGCATAAAGTGTTCACCCAAAGATTCAAACGAACTCCCCCCCGTGAGAAAAAGCCTCATAGGGCTGAGGGATTCGTATAACCCTAACCCTAACCATGAAGGTACTGAAGGAAGGAACGGGGAGAAAAGGATTACTAAGCACCAGGCTTTCTTTTTTTATAAAATAGCACTCAGCAAGTAGATACTCTTAGATAAAAAAATATACGAACGAAATTGACCTCTGCTACTGTTGTGATTATTCAATACTACTCGAGTTCCTTCCATAGGGCTGAACCCTTTCTAGAGTGAAAAGTAAAAGCCAAAGCCTTACATGACCTTTCAACTTCCTTGACCAACTTAACTTTACTTCCTTGACAGACTTGATCCGACTCGACTTCTCTAACTTACTTGACTCGTCGCTCCTATCAATAACAATCCTACCATACCGCTCCCTGCCCACCTCGACCGCTGCAGCGTCTTAGGCGAGAGGTACGTACCCAAATTCATCACACCCAAGGCTTTACAGTACAGCCGTTCATCATGTCATATCCACCACCTCCAGGCTTGAAGCTACCTCAGACCTCGTCTTCGTCTACCGCGTCTCCTGCTCACGCCTCGCTGCCTCCGCGACCCCCACCGTCAGCTGCTCCGCCCCCGTCCTTCAAGTCTACTACTACGTCCACCCCAACATTCGCTTCCGCCCCAGGAACTCGAGGCTACAATGGTACTTCGAACAATACAGGAGGAAACCAGCCTCCGAGCGCCTTTGGTAGCTTCACAGGTTTTCAGCCACGTTCCGTAGCTACCAATAGTCAACCGTTCCGCACTCATAGTCCTGTGGTCTCAGCAGCCCCTGCGCCGCCCACAGGTTTCCCCGCCCCTCAAACAGCCTACACCAATGGTGCATACCATGCACAACCTTCATACCAACAACCGCCGACACCGTCCTATTATCAAAAGCCCGCCTTCGAAGAACCATACGTCGAGCCCACCCCACCTCAAATACGCAATCCTTTTCCCCTTCCTGGTCAAGGTGGCGTTGGACGAGGCGGAGTCGCCGGACATGGCCAGGAAATGGATCCAGAAATGGAAGCGCAAATAGCGCAGTGGCAGAGTGCATACGCAGGCAAAGATACCGACAGCAGCCGCACTGCTGGTCGGTCGTTTGGCAGATTCGGCAACGGAGGTGAAGGTGGCGCTTCTTCGACTGGTGCCAACACAGCTCCACTAGGTGTACGACAGGATGTCGCAGGTGCCTCGATGAGCAGCTCGGCCATGAATTCCGCGGCAAATGCCGATACTGGCGTGGCGAACGTGGTCACGGGCGCGGACGGCAAGCAGAAGACAGTCGTACGTAGTGGTGGTGGACAGACTTGGCAGGATCCATCGTTACTTGAGTGGGACCCAGCGCATTTCCGTTTGTTCGTGGGAAATCTTGCTGGTGAAGTTACCGACGAGTCTCTCCTCAAAGCGTTCTCCAAGTATCCCTCGGTGCAAAAAGCGAGGGTAGTGAGGGACAAACGGACGACAAAGAGCAAAGGATACGGTTTTGTGAGTTTTGTGGATGGAGAGGAGTATTTCCAGGCTGCGAGAGATATGCAAGGGAAATACATCGGAAGTCATCCCGTACTGCTGAGGAAGAGCACAACAGAGATTAGGCCCACGGTCCCGCAGGATAAGCGAAAGAACGGGAAGGGAGGGAAAGGAGGTGGAGGAGGTGGGAAGGGCGCGAATGGGGCTGGTATCCAAAAGAAACAGAGCAAGACGAAAGGTGGTCTGAAAGTTCTCGGATAGGAGTATCATTGTGTTTGAGAACAGAAGAATATGCCGGGCTGAGCTTCTTCCAAACAGCCTTGCTGCATTGGCCGCCTGCAACCTAATACTAGGGACTAGGGGTCGCTTGATGAGCGACAGAGGCCAGCGCAAGCTGTACATGCGAGATGAGATACGTGGGTGACTCGGTGTCCCTCAAGCCGAAGACAGATGTATGTAGAGCGACGGTCAGCCTTGGAACCCCACCGATTGGGGCTCCTTTGCCAGTCCTAACTTGTCTCTGGCATTGCAGAGCGATTGAAGTTTTACGTATTCTTGGTCTTGGCTTCCTGGAAGACCCAGAGGAAGACAGCGGGAGTAACCGCTTCTATTGCCCATAACGTGGATGCCTTTACGATTCAGCTCTCAGATATGGAGTAAAGATTGCTCCACAGTGTCACATCTCAAGCTTCGCCGTCACTCCCTTCTCTGATCCCTTTTTCCTTCCCCTTCTTCTTATTACCAAACTGCAACTTCGTCTGCCCCTTCTCCAACGCCTTCTTATCCTTCTCCACCTTCCTCTCAAACTGCTCCTGATACTTTGCCCTCTCCTCGACGCCTTTATCCGCCAATTCCTTTTCCAGAGCCTTGAATTCATCCCCGTCCGCATCCACACCAATCAAGCCCTCCAGCATCTTAATTTCTCTGGCCCAGACTCCTTTATCCTCCACATCCTTGCCCGTCTCTTCGTCTTTGTGATCGATAGGTGTCTCCAAAACCATGGGTAATCCTTCAAGTCGCGGCTCGTTCATCACATTATGGAACGCGCGCAGGCCGAGGAATCCAAGGCCGATATTGTAGTGTAGATCTCTGTGGCTGCTGAAGGGTGCTCTGCTGTCATTCAAGTGAAGGGCACATAGGTATTTCAATCCCACTATCTCGTCAAATTCATCCAGTGTCTTGCTGAAAGCCATGGGTTGCCGCAGATCATATCCCGCGGCGTGAACGTGACAGGTATCAAGACATACTCCAATTCGTTCCTTGTCGTCTACAAGGGCGATGATGTCGCGCAGATCTTCAAAGGTAGAGCCAATTACGTTGCCACCGCCTGCCATGGTTTCGAGAACAGGTTTAACGGTCTTGGTGGCTGCATGGGCTCGATTGAGAGCCTTGGCTATGCGAGCGATAGCAGAGGGTCGGGGGTGGCTGCCAGTCCAGCCGGGGTGAAAATTGTAGAGCCTGATACCAAGAGATTCGCAGCGGTTGAGATCGTCGAGGAAGGCATTGTAGGCTTGAGCGGCCTTCTCCGCATCTTCTTGGGCGAGATTGACGAGATAAGAGCCGTGGGGTAGGACGTGACTGTAGGGAATGATGAGTTGGGATGAGTGAGTGTGCTTTGGAGATCGGAAATGGTTCCATACTTTGCTGCGTCGTACTTGTGCTCACCACATAATGCTCTGAATTGGTCTCTATGATCACCTTGCAAAGGAGGGTTCTCCCATTTTTTATGCGATTTGAGGAACATGGCAAAGGCATTTCCGCTGAAAGCATGTCAGTCATATCATTTCTGTGAAATTTGGAGGTTCTTCACCCAATGTGCACGCAATTTGTGACTGAATTGTGGACTCCTAGATTCGAAGAAGGGTGGGTCTCAGCTTTACTGGTGCTATATACGTCGAGAGAGACCCACCTTTTGCACCACTAACATGAGCTCCAATGAACATGCGTAATCCATCAGTGCGGACAGCTAGGGGCATGGCTTCTATTTCTCTCTCCTCCTTGGTCTTTCGCTTGCGCTTCGCCTTTTTCTGACCTCCTTCGCCCTCTTGAGCTTCTTCGTCCTCTTCTTTGACCTTGGTCTTGCGGCTGGACTTATTAGGTGGAACCTCGTCCTCAACAGTCTCGTCGATTTCAGCCTCTGTGGCCTTCTTCCGCTTGGCTTTCTTAGGCGATGGATCGCCGATTTCAGTCTCTGCTTCCTCAGCCTTGACAACCCTCTTACGCTTGACTGTCTTTGGGGCAGCTGGATCCAGCTGGGAATTCTCTGACTTTTGATCTTCTTCTACTTTATGTTTTCTTTTGGTTTTTTTCGAGGTGTCTTCCCCTTGTGGCTCTTGCACCTGAGTATCCTCTTCTAACTCTTGCTTGACCTTTCTTCGTTTCGTAGTCTTTTTAGGAGCTGGTCCCTCAGGAAGCGACGGCGATATTTCCTCCGTAAGATCAGGCTCAATCACGTGCCTTTCCCCGGATGTATCAAGCGTCTTCCCGTCTTCTACGCCATTGCCTTTGAGTCCAGTGGTTTTTCTTGAGATGCGAGTGGCGCGTGGGGTCCCTTTTGAAGTAGGAGAGTCTGCAGCTGCATCGGCCGGTGTTCTTCGACGCTGTGACCTGGGGGATGCTTGTGCAAGATCGGCTAGTCGTGGTGAGGCCGTCATAGCTCCTCAAGCTGAACTATGCTCCGGCAATGCACCATGGAGTCTGGAGACTGTTTTGAGGATACAGCTCATTCAGGCGGTACTGCGAGGCTCAGCGGGACCGGTAAAGTCTTTCAGCAGGACTGTCTCTTGACGCCCAGTACGAAGTACGCGAAAGTCGCGAATTAATAGGCTTGGCGCGAAAGGTACCCGCACGGGCGTAGCCGCTTTAGCGATTCCGAGGTTCAAAGTTTGTCTCAAAAGATTCCACCAAATGGAACATTCGCAGCTCAAGAACTCTTATGCCTTTAGTTAGGTCATATCTCAGCCACCTGGTAGACTTGCGCAATATACATTCCTCTCTCATCAGGCTGCGGACGTTGGTGCTTTTTTCTCCAATTCTGAGCTCTTGTCTCTTGTTATATACATGCAATACTTAAAGCGGAAAGATGCATCTGCTTGCTTCTAAGCATCATATATTATCTAACCTCTCGTCTCCCAAAACCCAACTTTTACGCCGTACTTTGGCGACATAACGACCCTACATTCCGCCTGAGCTCCGCCGTCCTGCCAGTACCTGCTTATACTCTCGAAGCGCTGCAGAATCCTTACAATCGTATAACCTACACGAGCCATTAGCCCACGCCTTACTCACGGACCATGGGAGCATTCGACGCCACGTACCCATCTCAGTCAATGCAAATTGCTGTCCAACGCAGATTCTCGGACCGCCGTTGAAAGGTATGTACGTCCAAGGTTTGGGTGTCCACTTGTCCCACCTTTCGGGGCTATATTGTGATACAGGTGGGAAGTCTGCAGATGGTGGTGGGTAGAGGTCATCACGTCTCTGCAAGGCGAGGGCTGAGTAGGCGATATTAGTGCCTTTGAGGATGCCTGGTGATCAGATCAGATCAATATTTGAAGCCGACATCATATAGGGTGATTCCATAGATATCGGCTGCTTACCAATGGGTTGTGAACCGTCCGGGCCGCCGCCGGTCGGCAATGTCGTGTCCTGCAACGCTCGTCGGACCTTGACGCAATCAGCACTTACAATCTTGCTTCTTAAGGTCAATGACCCATTGAGCTGGCAGCCTACATTGAACGGTATGGATGGATATAGTCGCAGAGTCTCATTCATCACATGCTGCAAATAAGGCATGTTTTTCAGGTCTTCGTAAGTTGGCGGTCTGCTTCGGCCGACTGTCTCCAAGATCTCTCTTCTCAGTTTGTGAAAAACTTCAGGATGGTTTGATAGTTCTTGAAACGTAAAGCTCAGTGTTCCAGCAGTAGTATCCCGCCCAGCAAGCAACACAGCGATCACTTGATCCCTGATGGTGTTGCGGTCCCGAGTCCCTGTTGCAGCTAAAGCGTCCAAGAAGGACTGGTTTGCTTTCTCCTTCAGTTCCAGAACATCAAGGCGGAGAACTTGCTCAATGAACGGTTCTACAAAGGCGTTAATAACCTTTAGACCTGCCCAGTATGTCCTTTTAGGGATGATAAAGTTGAACCCTCCGATTCTCGTTATCAGATCCTGCACCTTTAGCACGTCTGCAAAAGCGGTGGCAAACTCTACCTGCGGGTTTTCAAGACTATCCACGCTTTTCCCAAGCAGGTAGTCCGTCGCCGAATCCAAGGCGAAGCGGTAAAACAGAGCTGCAATGTCAACCTCCTCTCCGTGCCCACCAATCTTCGTCATCAACCGTTTAACATGCTTTTTAAAGATCTTGAGATCAGCCACCCGATTTTTGACAAATTGCGGCCTGATTAGTTGCCGGCTAGCGTGCCATTGCTGCCCATCAGTAGTGAAGATGCTATCACCAAGAAAAGGTTTCCAATCCTCATGAAACTGCTCCCCCTTTCCGAAGTCTTGGAATTGGGTGGCGAGGACTGCTCTGATGTTGTCTGGGTCTGCAGTGAAGATCCAGCGCTCTCTGACCACATCGGCCTCTATAGTTTTGCTGTGCCCGTTCGGAGACCAGGTAAAGAGCCAGTTCCAGAAATCGACGTCAGTGTCGTTGACGGAGTGAAGGATGCTACGACATACAATGTCGGCGCCAAAGGGAAGGTAAGAGCGGACTCTGGGACCCAGCGACCCCAACTTGGTAATAGCACGGTTTTCGAGTGATTTGGCTATAAAAAGATATAACCAGGAAACAGTAAGGAGAAGCAGAGAATACAGTAGAGGGTGGGTGAAGAAGTTGTCGAGCATTTTGGCGATTCTTTCCAATGTTGAAGTCGACGATCTCAACTAAGCTCTTAGTATAAGAAGAAAGAATGATAGACTGAGATGAATAACAGAAGTAAGTAGGTAGGCAACGGAATTACTGTTGCAGAATGGAAAACTGCGCGATCCGGTATTCGTACCCCGCAACATAGCATGGAGGAACTGGACCGGCGGCTACTTCCATAGCGTCAATTTCTATTGACATGCGCATTGCCTTCAATCCAACAGTCCCAAGTCGAGCAGTTATACAACGAGTAAAAGAACTTGGTGGAGCATGCCGTGCACCGAGCGTATTCGCGCCTTCTGTTTTCAGCTTGTTTAAAGGACTCCAGGGGATGATGGACGAATTTAGATGAACAAGACGCGATGGACTTTCAATTAAAATATTAACATTTCCGTTGCTTCACGGTTATCTTTCTACCTCCAAGACGAATTCTATGTAATCGTTAGTCGTCAAACATGGATCGTTGACCTCACAATAAGCCTGCCCGTTACCCCTCCAACGCTGCTTATGCCTGAGAAATAGATGTGTCGCCGCACTATTAACACCGTGTCCCTCGCTATGCAAATACGCGCTCAAAACACGAGCAAAGAGGCCAAGAGCCAAGCGGCGAAGAGTCTTCCAAGGTCTGCTACCTTCCAGGCTGCACCCTTTGCAGAAGCTGATACGACTTTGGTGACCTTTTGTGAGGGCGAAGCCCCTGCAGCAACAATAGGTGAGCTTGCAGCACTGTCAGCTAGAGCTGTAGGCGATGCTCGAGTTGTGATAGAAGGGCTCTCAGTGATCAAGAAGCCTTGTTCGTTGTACGACTTTATTGCCGTGGCAGCTCCCGCTGGTTGGGTGACGATCTCGGGAAATCCTTGTTGGTTGTACGAAGTGACGATCCTATATCCACCATCCCCAGGAGAATCCTGATTTAAGAATCAGTATTTCAGTACTCAAGACACAAAGTAGACTCGCAACAAAACTCTTAGGAGCACAAGGTTTGGGGGGGGAGTCTTTGCTCCCTCCACTAAACACCACCTCCCTACTCTGATGGAGATCTTAATAAGAAGGGACTGATCCAGAAAGGACGTACCTGCTGCGAGTCCGCTGGCAATGATGTAGACGATACTTGAGGGGACGTGACCTGCAGAGAGTCAACCAAATCTGGATTGATGGCATTTTGGTGCAGGGCAGCTCACTCACAGATGCCGCACTCGGCGGAAGGACTTTGCCGGAACTCGTCACTGTCCACCCAGCTGGTAGACCAGGGTATGTAGTGACTGTTGCCGTGCTGCTCGAAGAAAGTGTAGTCGGTGTCCACCCGCCCGCGTTAGGCTGAACGACGGACGACGACGACTCAGCGTGAGTTCCTTGGAACGGCATTGGGCCATTTGTTGTCCCAGTCGTTGATGGCGCCACATCGGCGTTCTTTACATTATTATTCTTGCCGGTTGAAGAGACTTTACCGTTCACAGCGGTGATGGACTGCCATGTTCCGTCTGTGCCCGAGTATTGATACTGACTCCCCGTCGAATAGTCAGTGACGGCAATAGACTTAACCGACATGGTGTAGGGTCCGGAGGTGTAGTCAGTGTAAACGGTACCCGAAGCTTGACCAGTCGCCCACTCTGGAACAGGTCGTCAGTCTAACCATACTGAGACGCGGGCATTAGATCTTTACTTACGTCTAGTACCGAGGGCTGCCGAAGCGTCACCACCACTCCACGAGCCAACTTTGATCATCATGGGAGTCTGAGGATATGGGTATCCTCCAGTCGAGTCTGGAGTCAAAGTCCGGACAGTGGCTCCATTGACTTGCCAGGTGATTTGATCAGCTGTCCAGTCGATGGCATATGTCATGAAATTGTCGTGGTTGTTGGCGGCTGGATTCGTCTGCCCTCGATTGTAGGTGGTCGTCTGACCTTTGCCAAAGTAGTTGGTTTGAACATTGGCATCGTCGTATCCGAGCCATTCAAAGTCGATTTCATCGAGGTCGTCAGATTGGAGGATTGCGCTGCTCACGATGCCAACACCAGGCGCCGCTTTAACGACGAACTCGACGTGGCCGAACATGATGTACCATTTTGATGCAATGAGTGGAGAATCACCAGCCTTTGCCACTGTGAATGAGGCTCCATTTGAACCGTATGTTGGGCTGCCCTGGGGCGTGAACGAGCTTGATTCTCCCGAGGTGAAGTCGATGTTCACTGATTTGCCAAGTGCTGTGTCCGCCGGGCAGCTGGCTATGGTGTGTTAGCCACAAGCGCAAACCAGTCTGACGGCAAGGACTTACTACTTGTGAGAGGATTGCAATTGGTGTAGGTCTGAGCAGAAGCTGGGGCAGCTGCCCATGTGGCCATGACCGCGGCGAGGAATGTTTGCGATCTCATTGTCGGAGAGATATGGGGCTTGAGGGTTTCCGCAAGGTAGGTTTTGTCGGCAATGAGCCGTTGATCGTGGAACCTATAAGCTAGCGACAGCTATTGATGATAAAGGTGCCAATTATGGGGTAATAAAGGCAATAATGCTATGAGTGAGGATAGGAGGATGATGGTGATGATGGTGATATTGGGCAGTGGATTGACGGAGAAGTGAGCAGGCAAAGAAAGGATGGGAAGAGGACGCTGGAGAAGAGTAGAGTGGGGTGACTTCCCGGGAGTATCTCGTCGGTTTTTTACAAGAATGCCAAAATTGTCCTCACCACCGCACTTTCCACCAGCCACTTGATATTCCTTTCTAATTATGATTAGCAGTGATGCGTGCAGTATACGAAATACTCGAAGCTTGATCTTTTTCCTTGCGATTAGTGTAAGATTTATATATCTCGTGGCTGGAATACGAATATTCAAGCGTCGTGGAAGGAGAGCGAGACTGGAATAAAAAAAATAAAAATAAAAAAAAAGAGGGCTGGCAATTGTTTACTAAAGATACTGTCGGCGGGGAAACTGCATTAGCGCCCGCTAAAACCGAGGCGAACCAAAAAGCTTGGCAGTCTCGCAGTTATCAACATCTCTCACCCAGTAGTCACCGTTTGTGTCACCGGGTCAAGCGAGCCTGTCCGTTTCTAATGCTTTAAAAATGAGCGATGATAATATATAAGAGCGAGGTTGAATCTGAGGTCTGGGTCTGCACTGCCACGTGGAAGGAATGAATTCGCAGCTAAAATTAATGTATTCTTGGATTTAATAGTCGAGATATCATTGACGAGGCAGTTTCTGAGCCATCTACCTCTCTCACAGGAGCAGTAATAAAGATGCTTAACGTTTGATTCCGGCTTGATGCGCCGAGGAAAAGGGGCATCAGGGGAGGCAAACTGCTCATCTCATACTCCCAAGTTCGAAAGATCAAAAATGGTCGTCAAATCGCCAGGCAAATTGCGGGGGGCGGGGGGGATGGATAGTGACTTTCTTTTTAAAATTGGCTCGAGAAGTTACAGGTATGGGGAGAACGACTGGCAATCGATACTTAGACATAGTCCAGACGGAGAACTTCATGGCTTGGAAATCTGCTATCCTTACTTGTAGAGGCTCATATTGTCAAGCCAAAGGGCTTTGATGTACCGCAAATGCCACTTGTTTTGGCAGCGTGTCTGTCACTGTCAATTCTCCCTGGTGAATAAAGTAAGCTAAGATTACTTTACCTCGGAAGATTTATGAAAATTTAGCTTGGCGCTCATGCCGCGGCTAGTACCGAATAGGGTCAAGCTTGTTCTCCACATTTGGTATCTGGCGGCCAAATGGTCGATAGATGCCAGGAGGTTCTTCACTCAGTTTACAGTCATACCTCAATTCCGTTGTCCTGATCTTATCGCATTAGCTGTAGCTGTAGCCGTGAAAGGTTTGGCCAAGCTACATCAAAACACCCTTCTTCAACCTTCTCCGGGCCTCCGGGTGCTCACCGACAAAACCTCCTTCCTCTGCCCGCTTTCCCGCAGCAACGACTGGCACGCTTGTCAGGCATAAAGACCATCCCGCTCAATGTACTTGTACTTTCTTCGCACACCTAGGCCTGCCTCCTGCGCGTAACTGGAAAGCTAGTTTGCTGCACCGTCACCACCATACTGCTCGCCGATGATGACCAAGAGGGACAATTCAACCACCAAGAATGCATCAGAGAGCTTTAAGAAAGGCGGTCTGCGACTGCACGACAAGATAATGGGCGGATCCGAGGCGAGCTCGAGAAAAGTGCACCCGCAACTCCGGACTAGCCAGAAAGACTTGTAAGTCAGCCTCTGTCACTGTTCTCGTCTCACTCTCAGCACCAATCCTCCTGCGCGTCACACTAACGGGACTTCTGGGCCCTCGGACTGCTGGCCCATTCGAAGAGTATGATCGCGAATGGCCTGCAGATGACCCAGAGTCGGCTGGGAAGTTCACCGTTAGGAGGCCGGCTCCATATCCTTCTTCTGAATCTTTCGCTTTGTACTCGAAACGTATGCTAGATGCAGCAGCAAATGCTGACAAGACATTTCTTCCATTCAGGGCCGCTAAGAATGCGTCGATCGTTGCTAGCAATGGGACGTTCCTGTCTGATTCTCCGGACGACGACTCACCTGCCGAAGCGATCAAAGGCACATATCTAGACTATCGTCGAGACAAGGGGAAGCCGGAGGCGGTAAAGGGACATATATCCTCCGTGTCAAAGCCCCCACTTTCAAAAGATGCTCCAAATGCCGACATAGCACCGTGGATGGACGATGGGCTTCCGGCCTTGTCCACCCATGGTATCACATCCTCCAACTGCTTCAATGACAGTGTCACAAAAGCTCAGCCATCGCCATCATTCCGTCCGGACTCAGGGCGTACCGCCGATAGCGATTCGCCAGATCCAATGTTTCTGAGCAACGATCGAAGACCGTCGTTAGCGAGTGCAACCACGATTGACAGCCAGAGTTCGCTATCCAAGGCTAGCACAAGCAAGGGTACGCCGTACAAGAAGGTTGCGGGATATTTTGGTGATGAATACCGACAATCACCACGAAGTTCGGACACAAGCATACCTAGCACTCTGCAGCGTGAGCAAACAGCGTCCTCTCGACATGGCTCTAGACACCCCAGTCGTGATGAGGGGCGGCCAATTTCTCCGGGTAGCTCCAGGCCAAGGACTCCACTACCATCAAGTGATGTGGTTCCATGGCTCTTCCAGGATTTCAAGGTAAGCTTAGGTACTTCCGTGCGCATCAAGCACTCCGTGCATACTTTGAATTTCAAAAGGAATTGCGCCGCCCGGCTCATATCGGTCGTCCAGTAGATCCGTGCGTTCAGTTCTTCCTGTACTAGCAAGTATTTGAATTACGGCACTCAGCTCTCAGCTGTTGCTAATTTGCTTTTCATTGTACAAGTAGAAGCGACCTGTTTTCCGACGAAGGGCGGGTCTGTCAGAAGCAGCAATGTCAGACATTCAAAGCCAAAACGGCAGCGATCCGTCTTGTTTCGGAAATCGCGATCGGCCGCTAACAAGATTATATGACAGGAAATCTCACAATACGGCGATGCTCCTGTTAGGCAAGCGCCAGCTGGCCTCGATAAGCAGCGGTATGTGGATGGCGAGCCTCCATCCAATGCTCATCACCACATTCGACTCCATCTCCCTCATCTCCGACATACTCGAAGTAAGGAGGACCCTCCGAAACCTCCACCCAAGGATGCAGGAAGCGGCCACCCGATCCGTCCTCTCACCAACAGACAAGACTCCGCGTCTAATGTTCGGATGCTGAAAGACTCGATATCTTCTCCCATGTCCTCACGCAATACCTTACCCCTTCGCGGCACCAGTCCTACACCAAGTTCGAACAGTGCAGTTAGCCGTAGCGAAACCATGCCCAATCCACGCTCACCAGCGCCCAGTGCAGCTAGTTCGAAGCGCTCCCTTCTAGACAGATTCAAGAGGCACAAAGGGGAGCATGGTCACCACGAATCATTGAATCCACTCCATCATCTCTCTGGGTCTGCCACTTCTCTGCACCACACCACGACGGAAAGCAAGAATTTTAAATCAGAGTTAGCCAACCAGACGGAAGCTAGGCAGGGAAGTGTTACGACTTTCGACAGTGGCTCGACAGCCAAGGCTTCGGATTACATGAGTGGGGACTCAGGATCTCCGGTATCGAAGAAGGAGACTGGCTCCAAGCTTTTACATAGCCATGGGAAATTCCCCAAACCCAAGCGAGGTATCAGTTACGAAGGTCACACCGGCAAGAATGCCGACAAGGCACGGAACGCATCAGTGGCGAGCGATTCATTATTTAGTTTGGACACAAATCTTGATGATATGACAGGTATTGTGGACCCAACAGCTTCCATATCTACTGCTCCCCACGGTGGCATCTTCACTGGAGAGCCTATCCCAGAGGAGCCTCGAAAAGAGCTCAAGGATCCCGATATGATGAGTGGTGCAGGGGCTTGGGACGCTCCTGATTCATGGGCGGTCAGGAAAGCTGGTGACGAGATCTTGGGCCGGTTACGAGAGATTGACGAAAATGGAATTCCCCAAAAAGTCGAAGACGATGGTACCGCGCATTGCGTACGAATCTTTCGCATTGACTCCACCTTCGCCACTTTGTCTATGGGTGTGAACACGACGGCATCAGAGATTTTGCAAGTACTGGGTAAGAAATCTTTCTTACAAGATGATCTAGATAATTACCAGATCATTATGAGGAAACATGATCTCCACAGACAGCTTGCGCCAGGAGAACGACCAATCGCGATCCAAAAGAAGCTCCTGGAGCAAGCGGGATACCAAAGCACGGATAAGATCGAAGAGATTGGCCGAGAGGACAATAGCTATCTTTGCCGGTTTACCTTCGTACCAACCAAGCTGAGCGGGTATTACAGCCTGGAGTCGGAGCCTGGCTATGGTAAAATGCAGAAGTTCAGTCATGTTGACCTTTCCGGGAGGAGCCTCGTCACTATTCCCATCGCTCTTCATCAGAAAGCGGCCGAAATTGTGTTCCTCAATCTGTCTCGCAACCTTGCCCTCGACGTTCCAAAAGACTTCATCCAGAGCTGTGTTAACCTTCGGGAAATTCGATATATCAGCAATGAGGCTTGGCAGCTGCCAGCAAGTTTGAGTCTCGCAACCAGACTGACCGTCCTCGACATATCCAACAACCGCCTCGAGCAGCTAGAGCATGCAGAGCTAGACAGGTTGCCAGGTTTGGTGAGCATCAAGATGTCCAACAATAAGCTCAAGCACCTCCCTTCATACTTTGGTCAATTTCAATCTCTACGGAGTCTGAATCTCTCCTCCAACTACATAGAAACGTTTCCAGATTTCCTGTGTGACTTGAAAGGCCTCGTCGACCTTGACATTAGTTTCAATTCTGTCAGGTCTTTGCCGAAGATAGGGCAACTCACCGCATTGGAGAGGCTGTGGGCGACTAACAACATGCTTCATGGCTCTTTTCCCCAAAGTTTCCGAGAACTCAAGAACCTCAAAGAGATTGACCTACGGTTCAATGGGTTAACCAGCATTGATGTTTTTGCCGAACTGCCAAAGTTAGAACAACTCATGGTAGGGCACAATGTCATATCCAAATTTGAAGGGAGCTTCGCACAAATTCGTCTACTTCACCTCGACCATAATCCCATAACCCGGTTTGATTTCAAGGCACCTGTGCCAAGTTTGACGTCGCTGAACCTCGCCTCGGCAAAGATCTCACAATTGGATGACAGCATTTTTGAAAGAATGAAAAATGTCACAAAGCTCAATCTGGACAAAAATCACTTTTCTACTCTCTCCAACCAAGTCCATCGACTTCAAAGGCTAGAGCACTTGAGCATCGCAAGGAATCCGCTAAGTAGTTTACCTGCGACGATCGGCCACCTCCAGGAGCTGCACTTTCTGGACATTCGGGAATGTAATCTCAAGAAGCTCCCCGGAGAGCTGTGGTTCTGCTACCGCCTGGACACATTGAATGTCTCTTCGAATGTCCTGGAGACCTTTCCAAAGCCGGCAACAGCACTTGCCCTCACTCAAATAGACACACAGCCGAGTAGTTCCGAGACAACCCCCGTTCCAGCGTCAACTCCCGATGAGCATGAAGAGCTAGGCAAGCTAGAAGAGTTCCAGGATCGTAGACCAAGCCAGGCTTCCGGAGGACTCCTGAGCGTTGGTAGTTCACCAGCGTCGAGCACCAGGCAGGGATCGATTGTCTCCATTTATGGGCCAGGGGGCAGGAAAGCATCGGTCGTGTCGAGAACACAGACGAATGGTACTACGACCCCAATCCATCGAAAAGATTCCAATCTACAACAACGATCCAACAACACGTTTGCTGGATCCCTTCGGCATCTGTTCTTGGCAGATAATAGACTGACGGAAGATGTGTTTGACGAGATCACCATGCTTCCTGAACTTCGGACCTTGAACCTTTCGTACAATGAGCTGTATGATATTCCTCCGCGATCCTTGCGACGATGGCAAAACCTTAATGAGCTCTACCTTTCTGGTAATGAGCTGTCGTCTCTTCCTTCGGATGATCTTGAGGAGGTGTCCTCCCTAAAAGTCTTGCACATCAACGGAAACAAGTTCCAAGTCCTTCCAGCCGAACTTGGCAAGGTTCGGAAGCTCGCGGTCCTGGATGTTGGAAGTAATGCTCTTAAGTACAATGTCTCTAACTGGCCGTATGATTGGAATTGGAACTGGAACAAAAATCTCAAATATCTCAACTTCTCTGGCAACAAACGCCTTGAAATCAAGCCCAGTCGATCTTTCACGGCAAATGGGGGTAGAGAAGCTGCCGATCTTACAAATTTCACAACCCTCCACCACCTCCGAGTTCTTGGCCTAATGGACGTGACGCTTACGATTCCCTCGGTTCCGGACCAGACAGAAGATCGCAGAGTCCGTACATCCGGGTCGCTGGCTGGATCAATGGCGTACGGCATGGCAGATAGCCTTGGAAGGTACGAACATCTATCCACGATCGATATGGTCGTTCCGAAGTTCCGGGGCCACGAGACCGAGACACTTCTCGGGATGTTTGATGGGCAAGCGCTGTCAAGTGGGGGCTCAAGACTTGCAAAGTACTTGCAAGAGAATTTCCAGTTTCATTTCATTGAAGAACTTAGCAGGCTCTTAAAAGAGGAGACTCCAGCTGACGGCCTCCGAAGAGCCTTCCTCGCCTTGAATAAAGACCTGGCAACCACTGCTAGCCAGACGCTTGACGAGAAGGAACACCGGTTACCTCATAAGTTGCATAGAGGATCTACTGCAGCGCATACCTTGAGCGCAGATGACCTCACATCTGGTGGTGTGGCCACAGTTCTATTTCTCGACAACATGGAGCTCTATGTTGCGAACGTTGGAGATGCGCAGGCTATGCTTGTGCAGAATGACGGGGGTCATAAGATCTTGACACGAAAGCACGAGCCAGCCGATCGACGAGAGCGCGAGCGGATACGAGACGCAGGAGGGTATGTGTCTAGACATGGCAAGCTCAACGATGTACTAGACGTCTCGCGTGCATTTGGCTACATTCAGATGATGCCGGCTGTCATGGCTGCTCCGAACGTCACACATATTTCGCTGAAGGAGTCGGATGAAATGATATTGATTGCATCTAAAGAGCTATGGGACGTTATGAGTCTTGAGATGGTTGTCGACGTTGCGCGCTCCGAACGAGTGGATCTTATGCGGGCGGCCCAGAAGCTTCGTGATCTAGCCATGGCTTTTGGGGCAAATGGCAAGATCATGGTTCAGATCATTAGCGTTAGTGATTTGAAAAAGCGAGAGCGCAATCGCTACCGAGGCCCAAGTCTCTCCATGGGCCCTTCCCAGTCACAGGATGACCAGTTCTTTAGTACGAAACGCGGCAAAAAGGGCAGAGATAGACCTGACGATTCGACACTCCAGCGACTCGACCCTGAAGTCGAGGCCCCAACGGGTAATCTTGCTATGGTTTTCACAGATATCAAGAATTCGACGACCTTATGGGAGAACTATCCGGTCGCTATGAGATCGGCCATCAAGTCTCACAATGAAGTCATGAGACGGCAATTGAGGGTCATTGGGGGATACGAAGTCAAGACTGAAGGTGATGCGTTCATGGTCTCGTTCCCCACGGCAACGGGGGCGCTGCTGTGGTCTTTTGTCGTTCAACAACACCTACTTGAAGTAGATTGGCCCCCTGAAATACTAAATACCGTACATTGCGCAGAGGTGTTGGATGGAGATGAGAACGTCATCTATCGTGGTCTATCGGTCCGCATGGGCATCCATTGGGGCGAACCGGTATGCGAACCCGATCCTGTCACTCGGCGTATGGATTACTTTGGGCCTATGGTCAATCGAGCAGCTCGAATCTCCGGCGCAGCAGACGGCGGCCAGATCTACGTCTCGCAGGACTACATAGCCGAGATCCAACGATCCCTCGAAGCGTTTGCTGACCCAGAGCGGTCCGGGTCCACTGGCTCCGATGACTCGGTAAATGAAGACCCGCTGGGCCAATCGATACGCAGGGAGTTGAGAGCACTTAGTTCTCAGGGTTTCGAAGTTAAAGATCTTGGGACCCAAAAATTGAAGGGGCTTGAGAATCCCGAACTGATCTACCTCATGTACCCGCACTCGCTTGCGGGTCGTCTCATCGCGCAACAACAGCGTAGTGATGCTGAAGCTGCTGCGGCTTCCAACGAACCTGCGAGCTTGCAACCTGGAAGCGTGCTGGACTTCGACACCGAATACATCTGGGGGCTGTGGAACATCAGTCTGAGGCTGGAAATGCTATGTAGTGCGCTTGAAAGCCCAGGAGCAACGAGCCTGAAGCAACCGGAGAAGAGTGTGCTTGAGAGGATGAAGAATAGAGGAGGCGAGGTGACCGATCGGTTCTTGGTTAGTTATCTCGAACATCAGGTCACGAGGATCGAGGTAAGTGATGGCAAGTCTGTGACAGAGACACTTTTCCATGCTGACTGCTCCATAGACTTGTGTATCTACGCTTGCAGTGAGGAATATGGTGACGCCGTTCAGCGCACACAACTTGCTTGAGCATGCGTGTCCAATGGACGACGTGCTCGGCCACATATCGGCGCAATTGGCGGAGTTCAAGGCGCTGAAGGAGAAGAAGCCTAGTCTACAGCCGGTTGGGTGAGGCTGTTGGGATTAGCAATGGCAGAGTATGGCTGGCCTTCTGGAAATTTCTGTCAATATTCATGCCACGGTGGGAAATATGGAAGGTCAAATGGGCAGAGATTCAATTCTGGCGTGGCGTTTGTGGGATAGGGGCCATGACTCGGTATGAGGAATGCTGTACGATGGATCCTTGTGGGTATTTGTTTTTTTTTTTTTTTTTTTTTGTATTTATTTTGACCTTGTGCCCATCGCACAGCGAAGACACCATCGCTTGCAAATAAAGAAACCTTTTTTGGAATCTGCTTCCTCAAGAGCAATGTGAACTCAGTCGACTCTCCTATTGCATGCAATTCCCTGGATTCATCAAACACCACGTGACCTGTACCGGGCCTGCCGCAATACCAGACGCAACAAGCCATTCCCTCATCTCGGCAAGTCTCCTTGTTACGTCCTCACTGACTACTCCCTTACCCCTCCACAAGACTTCCCCAGCAGCCGAGACACGCGGCCAGAGGTTATTATCCAGATTGGCTCCGTCAGTCTGCTCGGCCCACATGTGCACCTCGCCACCAACCACTAAGTGCCGCTGAATTTTCGGTATATCTGCTAGCGGGTCGTAAGCATACACCTCGCGCCAGTTCTTCAGCGGTCCACAATAGTCCAGGTAAGGACTCTTGACCGAACTGTCCGGGTTCTTGGGGTCGGGATCGCGCCAGCCTCCATGTCCGCAGTCGAGATACCAGTGCGTGTATGCTCCAAATAGAGCTCTGTGGCCACGCCCGACCACTTCGGCGAGAGCGGAGCGGTTCCTGTTCATGCTAGCGCGCCATACCTGGACGATGGTATCGGAGGGCAGGGATAAGTTGAAGTCGAGGAGGTGCTCTTCCCATACAATCGGGGTCAATGAGTGGGAGTGAACGAGGGAGATGGCATGATCGATGAAGGACTGCAGGTGGGGTTTCAGCTCAAAGGGCGACATGTCATTCGCGCTCGCGTAAACTTCGTCGCCGCCTAGGTGGAACAATGATGAAAAGGGTGCTGTACGCGGAAGCAGATCATTGAGAAGGGTGGTGATGAAGTCCGTGACCGGTTGGTAGTGGAGCTTCAACTGGCCCGCGCAAGGTTGAGCGGAGAAGTCTGGCCACGGTTGGCGGTTGTAGGATTCGATGAGATCAGGGTATGCTGCATGGACCGAGGCCGTGTGGCCTGGCATGTCGATTTCGAGGTAGACCTCGACGCCGCGATAAGAGCCGAAAGTCTGCACTTCATGCAGGTCTGCGACGCTCCAAATCTGGTCTTCGTGATAGGCGCCCTTGGAAGCGAGATCTGGAAGGGCTGGTATTTCCAAGGGCCAGGATTGAGCATCCGAGGTGTGGAGATGGAGGCGATTGAATTTGTTGAACGCTAAGGCTTCGATGGTCCGCATGACTTCTCTCGGTGTAATGATGTTTCGTGAGATATCGAGGTTGAGACCTCTGTGTGCAAAGGCTGGGGCATCTTCGACAGCCAACGGCGCATAGGGAGTGTAAACTCCCACATTAGCTTCGGAATGCTTGTAAAATAGTTGGGTGAGCGTGGAGAGTGCGCGAATGCCACCCAAGGGATGAACAAAGGTGATTGAGACATGTCCATCCTCAGAGATAGTCAATGTATAAGACTCGTCAGATGAGGTCGTGGCCGAAGGTCTACTCTGCTCCAATGAAATCACATGAATGTATGTTCTGTCTTCTGTGAGGTTTGGCTCGAACACTTGATCTTTGGCATAGAACTTCCAAGGCACAAAAGAATTGGAATATACATCCTCTCGCATACGCTCGACGGCGGCATTCAAAGCGGAGAGATCATGCACAGCGGAGGGATAAGAATACCACCATGGTCTGTATGGAAGATCAGCCACGCCGACGATCCAACAGGCGCACATATGACGTACAACAAGTATTTCTGAATGTTCTCCCACGTCTGCATAGTTGACAAGGGTTTGTATACAGTTTGGAAATCAGGAGATAGCCAAACCACCTTTGAGCCTTTGCTGTAATGCAACGGAAGAGGCCATATCGCTGATACTATTTTGAATAAGCAAAGCCAGACAGGAAGAACTTTCAGCAGCAGCAGCATGATTCTCCTCGAATGTAGCGACTGAAGGCGAACAGGTACACAAACGATAACAACAACCAGCTCAAGCTCAAGCTCACGTATTGGACACCTCAAGAATCAACACATCATGGGCCAGCGCCTAAACAAGAATGTTGATCGTCTACTAATCATATGCGGAGGTTGACTATTGACCATCTGGACGCTCGTTTGCTAAACAGTCGGAATCCGACATGGGTTTGACGAGAGATATACGCTAAGCCTTATAGGGTTCCCGGACGCTAATTGGCTGCCTTCCTCCCAGACTTCATGTATACTGTACTTTTAGTGGTAAGGTAACTTATACAGCATTTCATATATCAAACATAATTTTCAGGCATACTTTCAAATCGACTCGATCTTATCCTTTCTTCCCTCTACGACCCAGTATTGTTCTTCCGAGCTCTGCATATTGTAACCTGCACCCTCTACTCTCGTCTCAGCCACCCACCCTTTGTCTACACCATATTTGTAGACTACATACTGAATCCAGAGATGGGAGCGCCTCCTTCTCTATATTCCCTATATACCTATCACCTATGAGGTACTAGTGCCTTATGAATCATCCTTCTTCCGATAATGAGCGCCAGCCTCTGTTGCCATCAATCGATGGGCATGCTAAGACCCCTGGCCGAGATCCAGTCTGGCAATGGCCCATCCGTGCGGCTCTTACCCTCAAAACCTTTGTGTTGGAGAATCCTATTCTCATCTGTACATTTGCCTTGCAATTCTGCACCTATTTTGCCAAGCATTCGATTGAAGTCCCAACCATCAAACTATTCGAACAAGCCATCTGCAACCGATACTACTCCGAGGAAGCCATCCACCCACGAGCTGCCCCGGATATCGACGAACGACTGTGCAAGGTCCCTGCAATCCAGGATGAATTGGCCACCCTCACAGGTCTCAAATTTACTTTCGATGCCTTGCCCGGGCTCTTGACCGCGTTGTATTATGGATCAATCGCAGATAGGTATGACGCTCGCGATCAAAATACTGACTCCTTGCTTACTTGGATTCGGCAGATTCGGCAGAAGGCTTGTACTTGCGCTCTGTTGCGCAGGAACTTCATGTAGCCTTTTATGGATTCTGTTCATCTGCTATGCTGATACGAACTTGCCGGTAAAGCTCGTATGGCTATCTTCAGTCTTCCTTTGCGTGGGTGGCTCTCAACGGGTCGCTAAAGGAATGAACTTTACCATCATTGCCGACACGGTTGATAAATCGCACAGGTAAAATTGTACCCGGTATCAGTTGAGACATTGGCTGACGTAGGCCAGAACGAGATACATGTATCTTCTTGCAGGCATCCCTCATTTGACAACGTTAATAGCCCCTCCGCTTTCTGGCCTGCTGATGCTGATAAGAATATGGCTACCGTTTGCCGTCGCCATTGGAGCGTTGAATTTGGGTTTGCTTATCATCGTGTTTATGCCCGAGTCGCTGGGACATCACTCGTCTGCCCCCAAGAGCCCTCTTCTTGGCGCTGCTGATACACTGACCCGCACCGATTCGGGCGAAGGGACGGTTACACCTTCAGAGCAGCTCCCTCGTGGAATCCATGATCGCCTGCCCGGTCCAGACCCAGAGCACAAGGAATGGTGGAGAGACGTCATAGTCCTGATACAAATGCCGGGACTACCATTCTGCTACCTACTTTTCTTTCTCAAGCCACTTGCCATGATTAGCAAAGCTTTCGTGTATCAATACGCTTCTTACAATTTCCACTGGGGCCTGAGCCAGACCACTTGGCTGAGGTTTTCCCAGGCCGGGGGATCCTCTTTAGCGACAGTCGTAGTCCTCCCGCTGCTGTCTTCTGTATTGCATCGGAGAGGACCTTCTGCGCAAATGCTCGACCTCAACGTCATCCGTGGGTCTCTGCTAGTGGCAACGACGGGCTTCGTACTGCTGCAACTGTCATATCACAGCTGGATGCTACTACTGGGTAGGCGAAGGCTTCGGGCGATAGTACTTCTACGTATGGCTAACTGCATCATCAGCACTCTTCGTATGCGGCATGAGTGAAGGCGAAGAGCCTGCGCTGCAGGGCCTCGCTACTTCCCTCATAGATCACAGGTACCATGCCAGACTGTTCACTTCGGTCGCCGTGGTGGAGATCCTCGCAAAGCTCGTCGGCGGCCCCACGATGGGCAAGTTGTTTTCCATCGGCCATGCTAAATCGAGCGGGATATGTTTTTCAGTAGCCGCAGTAAGTTGATTGCAAAATTCCGGGGTACCGAACGGATATTTACAGGCTACGGCAGATTATCCTCTTTTTTCTCATGGTCATTGCATGTTTACAAAGGATCAAGCGTTGAAAATGGGGCCAGAGGCAGATCGGATGATTTATTTTGGGTTCATATGTTGCATATCCTGGGAGACCTTTGTGTTTTGGAGCTGGATCCGGTTCATATACTTCTTGGGCAGCACAGCGCATGAAATGTTTGGAGCTCTACAGATATGGATGTATGAGACATTTCCTGTAAACTGTACAACCCCTCGGACTATGGCGCTTGGGATATTATAAGAGTTACTACCATATACGTCTGCCTAGGTGGGGTGCATCTGTTGTCAAAAAGACACCATCGAGGCTTATTGTGGTGCCAAACTCGTGATTGAGTCGATATTGGAGGCAGAAAGAAGGAGTCGTGTCAATCGAGAAGCAATCAGATCAATGCTGGATTCTACGCTTTGCTAGGCGCAATTGCTTCCAAACTGCTTGTTCAGCTTTACATATCTTGACTTGACAATCAGGCGCCGAGCCCTTATTGATGCAAAAACAGGGAGGTTGACAAATATGTGAGCGTTACAGCCCATGACAGAAGCTCCGGTTTATAAGGACCACGGTCAAAATGAGACCACTCATCGACGGAGTGTCGTCAACGAGTAGCGTATCATTAGATAAAAGAATCGTAAGATAAGACACCGTCATAGCGACAGACAGGTACCGCGCCTGTGAAGCGTTCTCGCGCTTAAACTCAATCGTATCCCGTCATTATACCTCGAGCGATCGCCGATGCAAAAAAGCGGCGAAGCAGCGTGCTGCTAAAGGCTAGTAGGCAGACGCTGCTTCCGGCTGCGCGACGGTTGAGCCTCCACCAAAGGCCTTGTGCTCTGGTGGGGCCGGGGCTTCCAGCTGACCTTGAGTACCTTCCCCTGCACCTATCATTGATTCCTCTTCTTGTCCACTGACGCTTGTCGTTGCTGTGCCGGCCTGTGCCGGCATAAGGTTGGAGCCCAACTCAGTAGCTGCGCTCGGGATCGGTTCGAGATTTGGTGTCCAGTCACGAAGGTCTTCTTCGGCGTCATTCAAGATTTGGCGAGCTTGGTGGGCGTGCTCAAAGGCCGGACGGGTGTCGCCGGGGACCACTGGGGTGTCGTCGAGCAGGTTCAACAGGCGGCGACCGTGGCGAGCAAGCATTATCTGTTTCTCGGCACGCTCGATGGTGGCGGCAAAATGTAGATCATAGGCTTCCTTTAGCTTTTGGCGGGTCTGATAACGGGCGTTAGCCTAGGTTGAATAATGGCATGGCCGCAAAAGACGTACGATGTTGGTCAGCTGAGCTTCTGCGACCAGATTCTGTGCCTCGGCCCTAACAAGCTCTTGCTCAAGCTGAACAATCTTGGTGCTCTCAGGCTCCTTGTACTTGAGCTTCGCTATCTCATCAGAGATCTTAGCCTTGTGGTTCCTGCTCGGCTGCACAGAACTCTCGGTATTCCTGATCTGCTTCAAAATACCGCGGTAATCCTCCAAGTTCTGTGCAAATACATCCTCCTGCTCGCCCAACTCCGACAGGAGAACGCCTAGCTTGTCCGAGATGTCGGACACGGTGTCGTCTCCCGTAGCCTCGCCCCAGTCCGACAGCTGTGAGGCGATCGAGATACGTTCGCGGCTGGCTGATTCGTAGGCGCCAATGGCATGGTTCTCACTTTTTATGATCTTGAAGAGCTTCTTGCTCAACTCTGGCTGCTGCATACCGCGTAGTGAGGCCATGGTAAATCTGTGCTTGGGTGCGCTTGCTGTGCTTCCAGTAGTGGAGGCATTGTCCTTCTTGGACCTTACGGAGAGTGACCGGTTCCTGGCAGAAGCATAGATTGAGTCAGTACAGGAGAAGCGAAACTTGAAGCGGCAGTGCAGCTTGAGCTTAAGGGGGCAGATACTGACATGGTGAAGGGTGCTTGAGGGTTGGTAGGTAATAAGTAGTGGATTATGTACCGCGCCTTGCAGTGGGAGCTTGTTCAGGGGATAGTTCAATAAGGTGTGTAATAGACTAAGGTGTCTATCAGCTCAAGGGTTCGAGTATCTGAGGCAGAGTATAAAGTACCAACCTGCAATGGAATGTCAGCAGACTTATCTACCCTGTGTACCTGATGGATACGGCGGAATCCAACCGCATGTCTTGGCAGTAGAAGAAGACAGAAATCTGCCCCCAGCTCAGTGTAGGGGTGGGTTCGCAACTTGCGATCATTGTGTACTAACCGCATTTGGAAACGCAATTTGCTTGCAATGGGGAGACTCGCAACTTGCTATATAGGGCTAGACTACTTAGTAAGCCTTGAAGGGGCTAAATTTGGTGGCAAATAAGATCAAATTAATCCCGTAGATACTCAACTTTCAACATTATTTATAATCTCGTCTTTTTCTTTCTCGTCTACATTAAAAAAATCAAATAATTCTTTTTTATCTTAATTAGTTATTATTAAATCTTTTAATTAAGTTATCTTCTCGTTCGATCTCAATAGACTATAATATATAATAGCTTCTTTTTATTAGATTCGATTAATTTATATAGAATACGCTCGTAGATATAAATAAAGAGAAGGCGATTTAGATTAATACTCTTAATCTTTTTTCGAGTCTTCGTAAGAATTAGATTCTAAATTAATTAAGCACGTTCGCCTAAGACTAAATTATCTAATATCTATATTAAACGATTAGCTAGCTTACTAAAAACAGGGCTAAATCTAGCTATAATATTCTAAAATATAACTAGATTATTAATATAGATACGGGTCGGAAAGGTCTGGGATGGTCTGGGATATGAGGTGTCGATATTATATCATAATATGATATGATATTAAGATTATATTATTTGATTTTTATAAGATAGTCTAAGAGACGTGCTGGTGTTATGAAATAATCTAGGAAATTTCTAATATATATAGGGGTATCTCATGTTATATGCAGAGATATAAGAAATATATTATATATAGAAGAAGTTACTCTATATAGAATCATGCAACGTATTCTAATTATTATTCTAGTTATCACTTTACTTTATTATTACGTTATTAAGTATTCTAGTCATTATTCTAGTCATTACTTTACTTTATTATCGTTATTATTATTACTTTACTTTATTATCACGTTATTAAGCTAGGCTCGCTATCGCATTTGATATCGTATTATAAAAGATCTTTATAATTATCTAGAACTTAGCGAGTTATTTTTATTGCTATTAGTGTATAAAATTTATTTAATTATTAGAAGAATTACTAGCACGCTAATTATAATAGTAATTTATTATTTATTCTACGATAGCAAATTTCTCTCTTCTCTCTTCGCATTATAAAAAGAATTTACGATTATTCTTTATAATTACATATTCTTAGTTATTAAAGTTACACGCTTCGCATAAATAATATAAAGATTAATATCTTTAAATATATGATAAAGGAAAGCTTTCGCCGATTTATAAATAGCCTTAATAATCGATCTAGAAAAACGTATCCCCTTTATATATATTATCGTAATCTCTCTTATTACTCGTGAAAAAAAAAGCTTAAGAATTATTAGATCGAATTTTCTCTAATAGCGACGAATCTCACGTAAAGTAATAACTATAATTTATTAATAAAATAGAATAGATAGATTCGAGATTAGATTTACTTTTAGCTTTTTATCTACGTTTTTAAGTATTGCTATTTTATAAGTAATTAGAAAAGAGATCGGTTTGGCGATCTTACATAGATTACAATTCAAGAAAATAATATATTGTAGTTATTATTCTAGTTATTATTTATTAGAATAATTATATTTACTTAGCGAGATTAAATTAGAAGAGAGTTTATCTTAATATTACTTATTAAGTGTTGAAGTTTAATAATTACTTAAACTAATTTCACCCTAGCTTATATATTAATCTAGAATTTTCTTATCTTATTCGTCACTTAATATAAGAAATAATCTATATTATAAGATATCTCTACATATATTAGTAATTTCTTATCTTATATCTTTATAAGTAATCTAATATAACCTCTTTATAATACTCTCTCATAATATAATATGATACGATATAATATAAGATATCTTACTAAATATATTAGATCTTTCCGGCTCGTAAATATAGACTTAAACGAAGATCTTATATGAAAAGAATACGTGACTTTAATTACGAAAGATCTAGAAATCTTATATATATAGTTAAATAATCTAAAGATATATATCTCTAAAAAAAACGAGTTATAAACTCTTTAAATGTAGACTTCGAAGTCTAACTAATAGATTTAATAGCGTATTTGCGTGAATTTAAGAGAGTTGCTATTACGTGTAGCTTCGTAATTTGTATTAGAAATCGCTAATCTCATAGAGTATTAATAATAAATAATAGCTAACACTGCTCGATATCGTACTCAGTAGCCGATTTCATTAATAACTACTTAATAAATATTTAATTATCGAGTACTCGATATAGAAAATAGTTATTAATACGGGTCGGAAAGGTGTGGTATATTTGATGGTATGGGACTAGTTTTTCGAATACCATATCGAAAGGTATGGGAT